>CABHPH010162425.1:0-49275 GCA_902168325.1 Peromyscus nudipes | reverse complement strand
CTTGGACTTGATTTTTGTGCATGGTGATAGATATGGATCTATTTGCAGTCTTCTGCATGTTGACATCCCATTATGCCAGCACCATTTGTTGAAGATTCTTTCTTTTTTCCATGGTACACTTTTGACTTCTTTGTCAAAAATCATATGTTCATAGGTGTGTGGACTAATGTCAGGGTCTTCAATTTGATTCCATTGGTCCACATGTCAGTTTTTATGCCAGTACCAAGGTGTTTTTATTACTGTAGCTCTATAGTAGAGCTTGAGGTCAGGGATCATGATGCCTCCCGAGGTTGCTTTATTATACAGAATTCTTTTAGCTATCCTAGGTTTTTTGTTTTTACATATAAAGTTAAATATTGTTCTTTTCAAGTCTGTGAAGGGATTTTGATGAGGATTGCATTGAAGTTATAGATTGCTTTTGGTAAGATTGCCATTTTTACTATGTTAATTCTATCTATCCATGAGCATGGGAGATCTTTCCATTTTCTGACATCTTCTTCAATTTATTTCTTCAGAGACTTAAAGTTCTTATCATACAGGTCTTTTGCTTGCTTAGTTAGGGTTACCCCAAGGTATTTTATATTATTTGTGGCTATTGTAAAGGGTGCTGTTTCTCTGATTTCTTTCTCAGCCTATTTATCATTTGTATATAGGAGGGATACTGATTTTTTGAGCTAATCTTGTATCCTGCCACCTTACTGAAGGAGTTTATCAGCTGTAGAAGTTCCCTAGTAGAATTTTTTGGGTCACTTATGTATACTATCATATAATCTGCAAATAGCAAAAGTTTGACTTCTTCCTTTCCAATTTGTATCCCCTTGATCTCCTTTTGTTGTCTTATTGCCCTAGCTAGAACTTCAAGTACTATGTTGAATAAGTATGGGGAGAGTGGACAGCCTTGTCTTGTTCCTGATTTTAGTGGAATCGCTTTGAATTTCTCTCCATTTACTTTGATGTTGGCTGTTGGCTTGCTGTCAATTGCCTTTATTTTGTTTAGGTATGTTCCTTGTATCCCTGTTCTCTCTAGGACCTTTATCATGAAGGGGTGTTATATTTTGTCAAAGGCTTTTTCAGCATCTAATGAGATGATCATGTGGTTTTTTTTCTTTCAGTTTGTTTATATGGTGTATTACATTGACAGATTTTTGTATGTTGAACCATCCTTGCATCCCTGAGATGAAGCCTACTTGGTCATGGTGGATAATTTTTTGATGTGTTCCTGGATTCAGTTAGCCAGTATTTTATTGAGTATTTTTGCATCAATGTCCATGGGGGAGACTGGTTTGTTAATCTCTTTCTTTGTTGCATCTTTGTGTGGTTTGGGTATCAGGGTAACTGTGGCCTCATAAAAAGAGTTTCCTTCTGTTTCTATTGTGTGGAACAATTTAAAGAGTATTGGTATGAGCTGTTCTTTGAAAATCTGGTAGAATTCTGCACTGAAACCATCTGGTCCTGGACTTTTTTTGGTCAGGAGACTTTTAATGACCGTTTCTATTTCCTTAGGGTTACTGGTCTTTCTAAATAGTTTATCTGGTCTTGATTTAATTTTGGTATGTGCTACCTTGATAGTTAATCTTGATTGTCACCTTGACATATTTCAGAATAACCATGGAAACAAATCTCTGGGCGCATCTATGAGGGATTTTCTTGATTAGGGTAACTAAGGGATGAAAATCCACCCTATATGTAGATGGCATTATTTCATATACTAGAATCCCAGACTGAACATAAAGAAAAAGTGGACTGAAAAACAGTAGTCATGTCCATCTCCTTGATTAAGTGTAGACACAAAATGACCAGCTGCCCCAAGCCCCACAATCACCTCCTTAAATGTGGATGCAAAGAGAACAGCTGTTCCAAGCCCTGCCCATCTCCTTTTGAAGTAGAGATGCAAAGTGACCAGCTGCCACATGCCCAACTTTATGGCTTCCTCATCAGAATGGCCTGCATCCTGGAACCACAAATGGTCATAAACCTGTCCTTCCTTCAGCTGATTTTGTTAAGTTTTTTTTAATGTAAGAATGAGAAAAGCACATAATACATAAAGTTGGTCCCAAGAAGTGAGGTCATGTCATGATAAAACTGACCTTTAGCCTTTGAAACTGATTTGCAGGAAGAATGTGGAAGGGATTGGAGTTTGGGCTTAGATGAACCCTTGAGCACTGTGAGTGGAGCTTAATGTGCCTTCTGGTGAGAGAAATACAGACAAAGGAGGCTGGAATCAAGAGGCTCAGAATAAAACTTTAGTAAGAATTGGTCTACAGTCATTCATATGATACTCTGATATAGAATTGGGCTAAATTCCACCCATGTCCAGATTGAGGCTAGATTTATAAGTAGTAGACTAATGTGTTTGCCAGAGGAAATTCAAGACAGAATAGCATGACTATGTAATTGTTACTGCTCACTGCTTACTGCTCTTATCCAGGTCTACAATGGCAGAGAGCAAAAAGTGAAACAAACAGAAAAAAAATGATTTGAAGACATATTTTATGAGCAATTATAAATGTTAATTATAAATACATTTTATAAAAGAAAATTCCAAGAGTCAATGACATAACTGTAAATTTTAACCAAATGTTGTGTAGTGTTGACATAAGCACAGTCATGTCAAGGATTGAAGTGTTTATCTAATTATTCTTTATCAATAAAAACTCAGGAGTCAGATATCAGGGTAAAAAACCTGATTGATCACAGAAACAGTGGAGACTGGTGCCCTCTTCTCTGTCTCCTTCCTCTATCCAAAATGGTGAGCATTTCTCTCAGCGCCTCCCTACTACTTCTTTGGTCACTTAGTAGCTCCTCTGCCCTGTGATTCACAGTAAACTCTATTGACAGTCTCAGGAGTGTCAGAGTGTGATCAAAATATTCCACAACATTTCCCCCTTCTGTCTAAATAAAAAGGAAAGGTTTTAACTCTAACACAGTAAAACAATGTTTTTACAATGAGAAACAATTATCAGGTAAGAATTGTGTTCACAAAGTTCAGTCCATTTGCATTTAGCAAATTCAGAGAAAATACTCCATTATCTATCCCATCTTGATGAGTTCAAACTTTTGTACCGAATTTACTTTCTATCCTAATTTGTATTACCAACTCAAAACTGTCCTTTTAGAACTCAAAACATTTTCTTAGATAAAAAGTTTAAGCTTTTATGTCTCTCAATCTTGTACACTTTATATCTCTTTTGTAAGTTTATTTTTTGAATTTAGTAACAAGCAAAATTGTAAAACTATAACTATCTACTCTTCAACCCCATAAGAGACCCAAGGAGGATATAATATTATCTGAGTAAACAGGAAGTGCAGAGCAAGCAACTTCCAAAACTATAGAATTGACAGGAACAGCTGGTTGCCTGGACAGTCACCCATAATTCTTCTGCAATGTTGGGGCATCCATCTTCAGCCTACAGGCCTAGAATATTTGGCAGACTTTTCTATGAAGCAGGAATTTTGAAGGACTGTCCTATCTTGTCTTGGCAAATTTTGGCAGTCACCCTTTTTGGTTTTCTATTTTTCCAGCTTAGACAACATACTGTCAACAGCTGAGCAAAGGGCAGTTTCTTGCTCAGGGGCTAACTTTGCTACAAAAAAAAAAACACATACTCTCTATGGAGGTTTTTCAATGTCCATCATCTTTTTTTTTTTAAGTAAATTACTACTACCAGGAGCAGATGTGTCTCACTGTCATGAAAATCCCTAGGTTATTAAAACATTTTAATTTTTTATTCTGTAGGCCTTTGAAGTGTTTAAGGCCATCTGTCTCTCTAAAATGTATCTCTGTTTGACCTTGAAAACATATCTACCATGGTCAAAAATTTGATTGGTAGATGACTAACTACTAACCTATATTTCTTAATTATCATAAATAGTTTGTAGTAATAAATTTTGAGGACTAGAAATTTACATTACATTGCTAAAAGAGCTGCATAGGTACAATACCTAAAAACAAGAGTAGAAACATATATACAGTATAACAAAAATAACCTAAAATTTTTATCAATATACAAAAATACCTTAAACAAGAATAGAAAAATACATACAATATAGCAAAAATAATCTTAAATTTATATCACTATACAAAAATCCATACCAATGTAAAATATTTGAGATTAATAGTTGCTTTTTATTTTAAAATAGATTCAATAATCTACCCTTTTGCCCTATCATTCCTATATCCCACCTTTTTCTTTTCATAAATACATCCCTGAATCTAACCTCATTTGTTGAGGTTTTTTCCCTGACCATGGTAAGTAACAACTTGCAACTAACCCCTCTATATGATGACAAACACCCATAATCCACCAAATTAAATAAAAACCACCCACCCCATGTCTTGTGAATGTGGGCATTGAGTTTTCTAGGCTGTTTCCTGTTGTCTGGGGGTGATAGCATCTTTAGGGGACCCTGAGAAAATTGGGATAATGAAGTCCTGGAAGAACTAGCTGTATTATTTTTGTTTAGTCTCTATGTGATTGGAACGTGTAGAGCTTATCTGAAGTACTGACTGGAGTTGTCTGTGATGCTGGACCATCTCAGCCAATCACCTTGAAATTGTTCTGAGCAGTGTGTAGTACAAAGATAATCTTGGGGTGGTGTTTTTCAGCTTAGTGGCATTACCACGATCAAGATGGAGTCATCATTGTGGGGCCACATCATCCTTTTGGAGACTTCAAGGGTCATTGTTAGAAATGATCACATTTCACTGCAGAAAACAAGCATTTTAAATGTCATATGCAGCAGATCTTGGAGAAGTTAAAGGGCCAAAATCTGTTAAGTATATCCAGGGTACACAAACTTCATTCATAGGTATCTGCTTCAGACTCAAAGCCAAAATCACATACAGGAAGGTAAATAATATGACCATTAATATCACAACAGAAAGTGTGTGTGTGTGTGTGTGTGTACATACATATAGTTTTATAAATCTTGAGATAATATTTATCCATTAAGAAAAGCTTTAAAGAGTCAAAATAAAATCAAAACATTATAAGATTAGTGACAAAAGAATAGTCCCATAAGTTTTTTTTCTGTCCCATATCAGGTGGCTCTTGTGACATGAGACAGAGTTTTTGGATCTTCCTTTAACAAGCATGTATGGATTTAGAGAAGGAGAGAGCCACACTCCAATTCCAAAGCCAGCTTAATTTTTAATTGAATTGGGACTAAAAAAATGACCATTTTTCTTATATGCTTATAAAGAACATCAGAAACAAACATTTGGGTAGATTTATGAAATTGTATCCTGTTGGAAATGTGCTATACCATTAGGCCAAGTTACTCCTTTTCTGGGGACATTCTCTCTGGATGAATCATCCTTTTTCGTAAGATATCTCATTTGTCCAGTGGTTTTCAGATTCCTTAGTTGGATGCTTTTATTTTCCTGGAAAGATAAAGACAGAACCCTGTCCCAACCCTAACTTTGGGAAGTTTCCCTTTTTGAAGGTTATACCTGATCAAATGAAAGGCATTTGTTAGTCTTGTAAGTTAGTTTAGATTGAATGGCCATGTTGTTTGATGAACTATTGCCTATCCTAAGCAAAAGGTCTCTATTGTTCAAATCTAAACTTTATCAATTTTGATGGTATCCATAGCTTTTCTTCTCCTGTGGAAACAAAAGCAAAACATCTTCCCCAATGTAACATATATTGTGGTTTCCACTCTGAGGTCAACACATCTTTAAAGTGTGCAGGCTGATTTAATTCAGCAGTTTTTTTCTACGATCCAATGTCTCTTTGAAGCTGTCATTTCTTTCTCATTGGTATTTTAAAAAATATAAAATTCAAAATGCATTGTGCAATCTATCTCTGGGGATCTTTATTACCCCTTCTGTTTATTAAGCATATCTTTTAAAGTGTGATTAGATCTTTCTATAACTGCTTGTCCTGTAGAATTGTGTGGTATACCTGTAATATGCTTTATATTGTAATACAAAAAAAAGTTTCATTTTTACTAGAGGCATATGCTAGAGCATTGTCAGTCTTAATTTGTACAGGTATCCTCATAATGGCCATAACTTCTAATAAATGTTTAATTAAAGAATTAGCAGTTTCAGAACTCAAAGCAATTGCCCATTGAAATCCTGAATATGTATCTATGGTATGTTGCACATCTTATAATTTTCCAAACTCTACAAAATGAAACACAGTTCCCAAATTTCATTTCTTTGAGTACCCTTTGGGTTACTTCCTGCAGGTAGTGGAATTTGGTTATAAAAGATGAAGTAGAACATTTCCTTGGCTTGTTCCCAAGTGATAGAAAAATCTTTCTTTAAGCCCTTGAAATTAACATGGTGTTTCTTATGAAATTCTGAGGCTTCTAGCACATTTCCTATCAATAGCTGATTGATTTAATCATTACTTTGTGTTAGAGGGCCTGGTAGACCTATATGGGACCTGATATGTGCTATATAAAAAGGATGATTTCTATTTCTGATTACTTGTAGTTTAATAAATAAAAAAGTTAATTTTGAATCATCTGGAATAAGTTTAGCAGTTTCAATATGTAAAACAACTCTTTCTGTATATTGGCAGTCAGTAACTACATTAAGAAGTTTTGGAAAATCTGTAACACCATGAGAATAGCATATAGTGCTGACTTTTGAACAGAATCATAAAGGCTTTCAGCCACTCTACTAATTTTTCGTGATTTATAATGTTTTTCCTGATTTATTTGCATCAGTATATAATGTAAGGGCTCCAGAAATTGGTGTGAGGAAGAATCCAATTAGTTCTGTTTATAAACTGAAGTCTCTTGCTTTGGGGATATTTGTTGTTAATCTCTCCTAAGAAATGACCACAATCACTTTTTGGATGTTTATTTTCTGTCAATAATGAAGCAATTTCAGCATTAAGAAAAGGCACCACAATTTCTCTTGGGTCTATTCCTGCTAATTGATGAAGTTTTAATTTTCCATTCACAATCAATTTAGAAATCTTTTCTACATAGGTCTTTGATTTCTAACTGTTTGTGTGGCAAAAATATCCATTCTAAGATATTATCTTCTCTCTGCCTAAGAATTCCTGTCGGAGAATGAGTAGAAGGTAAAATAACCAGAATACTACCAAGCTCTGTATCCAAACGATCCACATGCACATCATGTAATTTCTTTTCAACCAAAGTCATTTTTTTTTCAGCATCAGCTGACAATATTCTTGGACTATTTAAGTCCTTATCACTTGGAAGGTTTGAAATAAGTTACCTAGTTCTTGAGTTGCTAATTCAATTGTGGTCTGTAGCCAGTTAATATCTCCCCCCAATTTTTGAAAATCATTAAGTGTTTGTAATTGATCTCTCTTTATTTGAACTATCTGTGATTGAATGTTTTTGTAAACCTATCTTATATCCTAAGTAATTCATAGCATCTCCTCTTTGTATTTTTTTCAGGAGCAATTTTGTAATCCCCAACAAGGCAAATTTTTCTTTGCCTCTTCAAACTTTTTTTCCCTAAGGTATCTGAGTCTGAATCAGCTAGTAAGATATCATCCATGTAATGGTAAATTATAGATTGAGGAAACTGTTTATGAGTTATTTTCAATGGTTGTTGTACAAAATATTGACACAAGATAGGGCTGTTTAACATCCCTTGTGGAAGAATTTTCCACTGATATCTTAACAGACTGGTAATTATTATAAGTAGGCACTGTGAAGGAAAAATTTCTCTATCCTGTTATTGTAAAGGAATAGTAAAATGAAAAAAAATAGTCTTTTAAATCAACCACCATAATAGGTCATTCTTTAGGTAATAGAGAAGGCAGGGGAATTCCAGGCTGTAGTGAGTCCATTGGCTGAATCACCTTATTTATGTTTAAATATGTTATTCACCATTTTCCAGATTTCTTTGTAATGACAAATATAGGTGAATTCCAAGGACTGGTTCATTCTTCAATATGTTGAACATTTAGCTGCTCCTATAGCAGCTGTTCTAATGCCTGCAATTTTTCTGATATCAAAGGCCATTGTTCCACCCACACAGATTTGTCAGTTAGCCATTTTTAAAGTAGAAGTGCTGGTACCTTTGAAAGACCAACGTCTGTTGTGTCCTGCTTAAGCACAATCTGAATGGTATATAACTGTTTTTGATAATATCATTTTAATATTTTTCTCAGAAGCATATTTTAGATAATGGTTTGTTTCTGAGATTGAAGGAATGTTAATCTGTGTTTTCCATTGTGGCAACAAATCACATACCTATAAATTAATTGCTATGTTTGCCACATATGGTTTTAATTTTCCTTATCTGTCCTTCTGGCCTTGTGCACTCAACCCATCTTGCACTTTGTTATACCTGAGTTAAAGTTTAAGTCCCTAGAAGTTGAACACTTACCTTCCGAAGAGGCCAATCTGTATGACAGAATTTTGGTGAAATGATTGTCACATTCCACACTTGTGTCTACCAAACTCTCAATTTCAATACCATTTATTTGTATTTTTAGTTTTTATTTCTAATCATTAGCAATTTGCTAATATACTTGCTTTATGGTCTTTCCTGAAAATTTCAATTTATCTAATGAAGCAGTATAGCTTTTAACAACGGGCATTAAATCTTTTAATTGTTCTGTGGAGGGGTTTCCCCAATGCTGACAGGAAATTATTGAACCAACTTTGACATTAGGGCCTGCAAAAATCCCCCTAAGGCATTTACTGATGGCAAAGGATTGCCTTGGCTATCCCCTGTTGATCTATATTCATCAGTTCAATGCCAGCCTTTGTCACACCTTTTGCATATTCCAGAAGGATGGGGTCTTCTATTTGGTTATCTTTAGAAAAAAAAAAAACATTGTTTCTAGGAGCACCTTTTCAGGTACCTAGTTTACCACAATTAAAACACCTGACCTTTTGATTTTTCTTAAAATTTTCAAAAATCACCTCTCCTATCCAAGTATTAGCATAAATGTGAGATCCAATATCAGCTGTATTTTGGACCCATTCATCTATGGGTGCTGATCTTGCCTTTAAATGCAAAATCATCCTTTTGCATTCTGAATTAGCATTTTTTAAAGCCAAAGATTCAATTAATATTTGTCTGTTATCTGAATTGTATGTCATTCTATCTACAACTGAGGTCAATCTTTAAAAAAAAATCAGTGAAGGCTTCTTTTGGGTCTTATATATTTTTAGTAATTGACTCAGTTCTCTTTCCTGATTCTTCAACCCTGTCTAAGCATTCAAACCAGCTATATGGCATATAATTGAGGTGTTATCATCAAATACAGACTGCCTTTGCAAATTATTATAATGGCCCCTACCGAATAGCCAGTCTTGGGAAATGTCATGACCTCTATCCCTACCTCATGGTTATAGGATGCTAGCTTCCTCTCTCCATGCTCTCCATTGTAACTGAGGATCAGCTTCCAATACTGTTATAAGCAAATCTTTCCAGTCTTATGGAATAATTCTATTCCTAATTGCCTGTGAATTTAACATCTGCCTTATAAAAGGTGAATTCATACCATATGAAACAACTGCTTCCTTAAATCTCTTCAAACCTAACATTTCTACCGGATCCTAGTTAACTTCTGAATAACCTTGGGGGTATATATCATCTGGTGGTCATTCTTATATGGTAACTGGATAAATTAAAGTTGGTTTTCTGATAACCTTGGAGGCTTCTCTTCAGTTTCATAAAGCAATTGTGTGGTAGGTTATACTTTAAATTCTCTGTCTGTGTATGAATATTTTTCTTAGTTTCACTAGTAGGTATTTCTAAGGATTGTATCTTATGTGGGAGCCCACAACTGACTCAGTTTCCCAGTTTGAATCTGAAGTCTATTCTGAGTCAATAGAGTTCAAGCTTGTTTGCTCCAAGGCTGTGAGAAAGTTCTAATTAGCCCACAGAGTCTCCTTGAAGGGCTGTGAGAAAGTCCTGATTAGCCCACAGAGTCTCCTTGAAGGGCTGTGAGAAAGTCTTGATTAGCCCACAAGAAGGAATACACTATCTAGCTAGATGCAGGCTGATGGTGCCAGGCAGAGGTACATTGAGATAGAAAATGAAACTCCCTGCTCCTTGACACAAGGCAGGATAGATAGTGGTTGAATGCCTGTGCTGTGCGTTGTTCTACTGTATGTAACTGTATATAAGCAGGCAGTGAAATGAACTCGGGACTGTCTGGCATTGACCGGCAGACCTCTCAACTCTTTTCTGTCTTCTTCATTGTTTCTTCAATCCACACACTTCTACCCAGCTACCCAGCTGACTGTCAGCAGGCCCGACAATCTTATCAGTCAATTTTTCATATTTGGCACAGATATTAAATTACTTTTTTAAGGATAAGACCTGAATTACCTTTTTTTAATTGGACTGTTGGTTATTTTGATGTCTAATTTCTTGAGTTCTTTATATGTTCTGGATATCAGCCCTCTGTCAGATGTGGGGTTGGCAAAGATCTTTTCCCATTCTGTAGGATGTCGTTTTGTCTTGTTGACTGTGTCCTTTGCCCTACAAAAGCTTCTCAGTTTCAAGGGGTCCCAATTATTAATTGTTTCTCTCAGTGTCTGTTCTACTGGTGTTATATTTAGGAAGTGATCTCCAGTGCCAATGCATTCAAGACTACTTCCTACTTTCTCTTCTATCAGGTTCAGAGTAATTGGATTTATATTGAGGTCTTTGATCGACTTGGACATCAAAATACACAATATTCCAATTAAAAAGTATGCTATAGAGCTAAACAGAGAATTCTCAACAGAAGAAACTCAAATGGCTGAAAGGCATTTAAGGAATTGCTCAACATCCTTAGTCATCAGGAAAATGCAAATCAAAACAACTATGAGATACCATCTTACACCCATCAGAATGGCTAAGATCAAAAATACTGAAGACAGCTTATGTTGGAGAGGATGTGGAGCAAGGGGAACACTCCTCCACTGTTGGTGGGAATGCAAACTTGTACAGCCACTTTGGAAATCAATATGGCGCTTTCCTAGAAAATTGGGAATCAACCTCCCTCAAGACCCAGCTATACCACTCTTGGGCATATACCCAAGGAATATTCAACCATACCACAAGGGCACATGCTCAACTATGTTCATATTAGCATTATTTATAATAGTTAGAACCTGGAAACAACCTAGATGCCCGTCAACTGAAGAATAGATAAATAAAATGTGGTACATATACACAATAAAGTACTACTCAGCAGAGAAAAACAATGACATCATGAGGTTTGCAGGCAAATGGATGGAACTAGAGAAAAATCATCCTGAGTGAGGTAACCCAGACTCAGAAGGACAAACATGGTATATACTCACTCATAAGTGGATAGCAGATATAAAGCAAAGAATAACCAGACTGCAACTCACAATTCCTGGGAGGCTACCTAGTAAAGAGGACCCTAAGAAAGACAAGGGATCACCCAATGACAGAGAAATGGATGAGATCTACATGAGCAAATTGCGGGGGGGGGGCTAATGGAGGGCAAGGATCAGGGGAAAGAGAGCTTAGGGGAGCAGGAGGACCCAGCTGGATCAGGAGCAGAGTGGGAGAATGGGGAGGGAGATACCATGATGAATGTAGACACCAGGGGAATAGGAAGAAGCAGAGTGCTAGAGAGGGCCCCAGAAATTCACAAAGATACCTCCACTGTAGACTACTGGCAATGGTCGAAAGAGTGCCTGAACTGACCTGCCCTGGTGATCAGATGGCCGAACACCCTGACTGTCATGATAGAACTCTCATCCAGTGTCTGATGGAAGCGGGTGCAGAGATCCATGGCCGAGCCCCAGGCTGAGCTCTGGGAGTCCAGTCAGCAAGAGAAAAGGGGGACTGCATGAGCAAGAGATATTGAGACCATGATTGGAAAAAGAACAGGGACAAATAGCCAAACTAGCGGAAACACATGAACTGTGAACCAATGGCTGAGGAGCCCCCATGGAACTCGACCAGGCCCTCTGGATAAGTGAGACAGTTGATTAGCTTGAACTGTTTGGGAGGCCTCCACGCAGTGGAGCTGGGACCTGTCCTTGGTGCATGGGCTGGCTTTTTGGAGCATAGGGCCTATGCTGGGACTCTTTGCTCAGCCTTGGTGTAGGGAGGAGACTGGACCTGCCTTGGCTGAGTCTACCAGGCTGGGCTGACTCCCCAAGGGAGACCTTGCCTTGGAGGAGGTGGGAATGGGGGGTGGATTGGGGGGGAGGGTTGGGGGGTGGGAGGAGGGAGGATGGGGGAATCCGTGGCTGATATGTGAAATTAAGTTAATTATAAAGTAAAAATATTAAATAAAAATAGAAGTAATAGAATTAATATTATCAAAAAAGAATATTTATATCAAAATTATTATCCATAAAAAAACCTGAATTACCAAACTAATAATGATTTATAATCAACATTATGTTAATCCCTGCTAAGTTGATTATCCCTTCACTTAATTTTTCCATTTTCAAACCATCCATTGGGGAACCATAAAGAGACCTAATTCCCTAAATCATATTGCTCCCCATTTTTACCATGGATAAAACCTCTTTTTTAAAAACGTATTCCCCCTTTAAGAATTCCCAGATGTCCCACCAGATTTGCTGACAGTGACAAAGTGTGAGGCTGGCTGTCACCGCACTTCACAGCCGGACAGAGAATGTGGCAGTGCAAAGCCTGGCCGGGGCAACTTCAATCGGGGCTGAGAGTGCGTGGCAGGGGTCGCAGCAGCAAAAGCCCGAGTGGATACTGAGGCAGCCCACTTGGCACGGCAGCAGCCTGAGGAGAGGGTTGAGGGGAGCACACAACCCATGAGGAGAGGTGGCAAGAAACTAGACACGGGGGCGCATGCAGAAGAAGCCTGCATGGAGGGAAGCAGGGACGTGGGGCTGTCTGAAGGACAGAGCTGGCTAGCAGTGAGTGGCTAACTCTGGCAGTGTTTGGGGCCCAACTGCCCATTGCATTTGGAGCCAGGAACAGGCAGCAGCTGGAGACGACTATAGAGACACCGCAATGGGAAACTCAGACTCAGTCAGAGGGCCTGTGAGGAGGGAGGGAAAGCCAGCCACAGGAGCAACTCCAGAGGCTATAAAGCCAGTGGTGAGTGGATGCCTTGTGATCTCATGCCCAACGCTGGGGAACAGATGAAGCATTTATCTAGTTATTCTTTATCAGTAAAAACTCAGAGGTCAGCTATCTGGGTAAGAACCTGATTGATCACAGAAATGGTGAAGAAGCAACCAGTGACCTCTTCTCTCTCTTTCCTTCCTCAATACAAAAGGGTGAGGCTTTCTTTCAGCCCCTCCCTACTACTACCTGTGTTTATCTATATGCCCTCAGTTATCCAAAGCAACAGCTATGAATAATTTTGATCAGTTAGTTGCTAGCTCTGCCCTCTGATTCATAGAGATCTTATTGTCAGTCCTGAGAGTACCAAAGTGTAATCAAAATATATCACAACAAAGAATGCCAATGCCTCAGACCCATGGGAATGCTAAGGCCCTCCTCAGTCAGGTTCTCTCTCTCTCTCTCTCGTGTGTGTGTGTGTGTGTGTGTGTGTGTGTGTGTGTGTATCCATGTGTGCATGCATGCATGCATGTGTGTGAGTGATATATATTATATATACATATATATATATGAATAGGCAAGAGATTCTGTTTTGTGAGAGAGATATAAGCACAACAATAGCTCTGTGTTGGTTAGCGTCTTTCCAACACACTGCCCTACACAGCTGTTTCTGAGCCTGTGGTGAAGTAGAGAAAAGAAAGGACTGTGCCTAAGGGTGTAGCTCAGTGGAAGACTCTGGGTGGATCCCCAGCATAACACACACACACACACACACACACACACACGCACACACACACACACACCACAACTGGCTGTTTGCTTCTATGATGGGTGATATAACAAGTACTCAGCACTTTCCAGAGGTCACATTCAATGTACTAAGGCTAGAAAATGAATACAAACAAGAGCTTTGTAAAGTGAAATAAATACAAATAAATAAATAAATAAAATCTTTATTTTTAGGTGGACAAATTATATATGAAAAAATCATTTAGATTTTAGCTCCCTCCAAGCTACTAAAACTAATAGTGTCTGTAGGGAGGTAAGCGGATATGAATATAACTCATAAAACAACCAGTTGAATTCATATATGCCAGGAAACAAATAGAAAATAAAATTTGCTTAAAATATCCTATGTAATAGCCTAAAAATGCAAACTTCTTTTTTCCTATTCATTTATTTATTTATTTATTTATTTATTTATTTATTTATTTATTTTCATTTATTTTACATCAAGACTGCAATTTCCCCTCCCTCCTCTCCTCCTGTTCCTTTCCCCCACCTCTCTTCTGCTCTCACCCATCCATTCCTCTTATGTTTCTGTTCAGAAATTGACAGGCCTCCCATGGGTGTCAACAAAGCATGGCTTATGAAGTTGAGGTAAGACTAAGCTTCTCCTTTGTATTAAGACTGGGCAAGGCAACCCAGTATGGGGAATAGGTTCCCAAAAGCCAGTTCAAGTGTTAGGGACAGCCCATGCTCCCATTGCTGGAGTCTCCCAAGTAGACCAAGCTACACAATGATCACACTTATGTAGAGAACCTAGGTCAGGCCCATGTAGGCTCCCTAGGTGTTGGTGTAAACTTCTTAAAGATAAAGGGAAAAAAGCTGTGTAAACCCAAAACACTGAAAACTTCAAACTTTGCTGAGACACAAAAACCAGATTAGCAAAGATCATCAGTTTATGAATTACAGTACTTGCTAATGTCAGATTCTCAATGATTCCTAGATTGACCTGTAGGTTCAGTGAATTAAACTATTGCAAATATAAATAAAGATTGCATAGAAATTTATTAGCTGATTCTACAGTGTATCACCAATGGTCTAGAATGGCTAAAATAATGGAGAAAAACAACCAAAATTGTTAGATTCTACATCATTTTAATGTTATACAGCTAAAGGAATCAAGACAGTGCAATGTTAACACAAAGATTCTGTGTGTGCTTATGATATGAAAAATAATAAATGTCTTTATCAATAGTGCTTTACAAAAACCAGATAAATGTATGGAAAAATAAACTATACACAAAATTAGCTAAAAAGGATCAGCGACTTAAACTTAAACACTACATTGACATATCTTCTGGAAAAAAAATGTGACCCATTCCACCATAAAGTAACACTGTATAAAGACACTTCAAACAACAGGAGCCAGTGAAATAGCAATTATCAGTTAGATGTCACCACAATTACAAAGTTATTGTTCAACAGACATCTTTATAAAAATAAAAAGCAGGTTTGGAAGTAGAAGAAAATATTTGCAATCTCTATCTGTGACAAAGGAGCAGTATTCATTACAAAGAACTTAATAATTAGAAGGCAGACCAAGAATTAAAAGGCACACAAGCTAACTAGGAAGATTTCGCAAGATGTCTTACAGTCAACTGTGTTCATGACCATGAAATGTGCATAGCTGTCAGTCATCAGGAAAACATAAGTTCAATCACAGATTAATATCACTACACACTCACTAGAAATGCTAGAGTTGGAAACACAAGGCAAAACTAGCAAGAATATGGAGTGAGTAGAGTCTCCTATTTTGCCAGTGGGAGTAAATAACAGTACAATGTTTTGCAAAGCAATTTGGTGATGATTTACACATCTAAAGATAAATTCACACTATGAGACAACAATTCCACTTACAATAACAAGAAAATATGTGTCCACCAAAATCTATAATTACTAGTATAAATTTAAAGATGCAACCACTTTATAACCCAATAGTTCTACTTGAGATAAATGAGAAAATTTGTTTATAAAACATTTATAAGTACACTTATAGCATATTGTTAAATGGCTCACAACAGGAAGCATCACAAACATTCATCAGAGTAAAATAGATTAATAACTCATTCAGTGTTCACACAAAATACTCAACAATGAAAGGGACCATTACTTGCACAACAGTAAAGAAAGATATCAGCAACAAGCATGCACACATGATGGCTGCATTTCTACGATGTTCAGGAACAGACAAACCCTACTGATCACAGAAATCAGGACCCTAGTATCCCCTGAGTGAGGGAAGAATTGGAATCCAGTATGAGGAAAATTTTCTTTGTGATAATGCAATGGGATAGTATGATGTGTACATTTGCCAAGATATGCCACATTTCACATTGAAGATCTATCCACTTTATTGTATGCAAATTTTAAATAAATTTAAAAGTATATTTTAAAAACTAAAGTCATGTAAGGATCCTCTATTTCTTTATTATGAATTTAATGATTCCACAGCCAATGTGTCATTCCCAAAGTTAAATTTTCCCATGTGTAAGATATTGGTAAACTGACTTTTTCAGACAGGAGGATGGTAAGTCAGTGGATGTATGCTGTCCTGCCTACAAGATACGCTAGTGTAATTGTGGTACAAAGCTTGTGGGAGTGACCAACCAAGATTTCACTTGACTAAGGTCCATCCACAAGATGGAACACATGCCTGATTGCTTGGGTGACCAAGAACCTGAGACTAGATATCTAAGGCACTTAGGGTAAAACAAAATACTACTGTTCTTAAAAAAAAAAAAAAAAAAAACCATAGCAATAAAATGATTCCTAATGCCATTCAGCTATACCCATAAATCAGTGACTTGCTCAGTCATCATCAGAGAAGCTTCCTTTTGTAGCAGATGGGAACAAATACAGAGACCCACAGCCAGATATTATGCACCGAGAAAGAGAGAGATCTTGGAACACTTGGCTTTAAATGGGATGTCTCCATCAAATCCCTCCCCTCAGAGATCAGGGAACCAGAAGAAAATGAGACAAAAAGAGTGTAAGAGCCAGAGGGGATGGAGGATATCAAGAAAACAAGGCTCTCTAAATCAACATAATCAATGCACATATGAATTCGGAGACTGCGGTAGCATGCACAGAGCCTTCATGGGTCTGCACCAGGTCCTGTGTTTATACTATGACTTCCAGATTAGTGTTTTTATGGGATTCCTAAGTGTGAGAATGAGTGCACCTCTGATTATTGTGTCTTCTCTTGGGCTCATTTCCTTCTGTTTGTTTTGTCCAATTCCAATGTGTTAGTAATTATTTTATCATATTATATTATATCATATCATATTACCCTGTGTTATATTATTATCCCTTAGAAGCTGATTTTTTTCTAATTAGAGACAGAAAGGGATTTGATCTGGATGAGAGGGTAGATGGGGAGGAACTGGGAGGAGTAAATGAGGGGAGAACCATAATCAGCATGTATTATGTGAGAAAAATCTATTTTCAATAAAAGGGAAAACTTTTTAAAATGTTACTATCATGTATACACTATTTTATACATCATATGCAGAAAATACCCTTAGTGAAGTTCCACAGAATGCTAACCTGTATTAAATTGTTTATCCTCACCCTCTGAAAAATATAAATAAATGAAAATTCAGGATTTGATAAGAATCAGTTGTCTCTCATTCAGTCATAGGGTCTCCATTAAATGACTAGTCAATCAACCCTTTAAGTCCACAGACATCTGCCTCTTTAATTTTCCTACTTCCTGAAAACAAGCCATTGCTACTATAATTATTGGTGTTTTGTGAAAATTTAGAGACTGTCGCTATCGCTGCTATAGTTTGAATATTGTATATCTCCTACATGCTCATGTGTTGAAGGCTTGATAGTACTAGCTAGGGAAACTGTGAAATTTTAGGAGATGGGGTCCTGAGGAAAGTAGGTCAATAGAAGCTTGTCCTTGGAGCCATATTTTAACTCCGTTTCCTGTCTGCCATGAGGTGAATGGCTTCTGGAACATGCACCAAGGGCCATGATGTTCCATCACCACAGACCCATAATGGAAGCAAAGACTACAGACTGAAACTTCTGATACTGTGAGGCAAACAAACCCTTCCTTCCTTAAGTTCAAGTATCTTTCATAAAAGGTCTTACTGGTACATGGTACCCAGAAAACCATCTGTAGAAAGACAGGAAATGACATCATGAGCTGCAAGCAGTATCTATAATAGAAAGTGTTTTATTTCTCTATCAGGTTGTTATTTTCTATGAAGAGAAAACCCAAAAATAGTTGTTCAATGATGTTCTATAACATTTAATGTTAGTAAATTAGATGGATGCTCCCAGAAGCTCAGTCTATACCCACTCAAAAAACTGGCTAAAATCCACATTATTTAATTATGGAATTGAAAGCATCTTCTAACAAGCAAGAATAGTACAGTCCTCTCATGTTAGGTACATAACTAACCTTTCAGGCAACATTGCAAAATAGACATCAAAACTTATTCTCCTTTCATTCTGATGATGGAAGTTCATCTAGGTAGGAAAAAAAGATTTTTCTTTTTCCATATACAGAGATTGTATTGGTCAGGGTTCTCCAGACAAACAAAACCAGTAGAATATAAATATTTTAAAAGACTTCTGTTAGATCAGCTTTCATGATACCAGAGGCTGAAAGCTTTCTTGATGCCTGTGCTCACATAGGAGCCACAGCAGCTGCAGGCAGCTCAGCCCAAGAAACCAGAAGCCTAGAAACAAAAGGCACCAGTCACCCAGCTCAGCCCAAGGAGGATGATCAGGAAGCATCACCCTCCTGCCGAGCACCATTCCCACACTCCCAGGAAGCACTCTATGTCTGCTACCAAACCCAGGGGAAACAGCAACTGAAACATGTTCCCCTGGGAAGGAAGGGCTAGTGGAACATCGTCCCTTCTAACATTTCTTTCATCTTAGCTATGGAAACAGCTTCACACATATACACGGACACAGAAGTACACACCCCATGCGTGCCCATACACAGAAGTATGTCTTACCAGTTATATGGATATCTCTCCACACCTGAAGTTAGCCTATGCAGAGGCAATGGCCATTGCTTAAATCTGATTTTAAAAGTGCTAGAACACTGGCATTTTATTTCAGCTGTTATAGTCTACACAATTCTTCAGCCTTGAGACACTATTTTTCACAGAATTTCTTGATGGAATCCTATGACAGGCACTACCAATCCAACATTAAGGATGAGGAACTTTAAACAAAATTAATTTACTTGAGGGGTAGGAAGGATTGTAGAAGCCAGGATGGGTCAAGGACACCAGGAGAACGCGGCCCACAGAATCAACTAAGCAGGGCTCACAGGGGCTGACAGATACTGAAACGGCATCCATGGCACCCGCCCGCATAGGTCTGCTGTAGGTCCTCTGTATGCACACTGTGGTTGTTTGACTTGGGATTCTTGTGGGACTCCTAACATGGCAGTGGGGGTGTTTCCAACTCTCCTGCCTGCTCTTGGGACCCCTTCCTCCTACTGTGTGGCCTCGTCCAGCCTTGATGTGTGAGGTTTATGTCTAGGCTTACTGCAGCTTGTTGTGTCATGTTCGGTTGATATCCCTGGGAGGCCTATTCTTTTCTGAAGGGAAACTGAGGAGGGGTGAATCTGGGAGAGGGGAGAGGGGAGGAGTGCAGAGAGGGGGGGCTGCTTTCAGATATATTGTATGAGAAGAACTTTTTTAAAAAGGAAAAAGAAAACAATTTATTTTGCACTTTTACAACTCAGTTAAATCAGTTATTCAAATCTGTTGAGATAGCTATATTAGTTTTTTTAAAATCTGTATAAGCAATATGTTAATCTAATTCCAGGAAATTGAAGTTACATTGCTTCTAGGTATATCTTAAATAATGTATAAAATAGAATTTTCTAGTCAATGTTTTTTCATACAAAAATTAAGCATATTCTTTTTGTTTCTGGTCTTACAAATTCAAGTTTTGCTAAGTAAAATAATTTTGCCTGCAGATAATATGACATTTATACACACACATATATATGACACACACTCATATACTATGAAAATGCTAAATGTATCTTATATTTATTGAGAATTTACTACATGCAGGACCTTATGCAGAATGCACTGCATAAACAATCTTATTAGCACTAAGGGGGAGGGAAAAAACAGAAAACTAATTTCTATTTATATCTGAGACCATGAGAGGGATCGACTTGATTCTGATAGTCTGACTATTGAAAAGGAACCTGAGCAGCTCTGAAGATAAATATCTGACACAAAGCCTTGCAGGTCACGGCTCTGCCATCACCCTCACTTTTCCTTGTGTGTTTCCCATCCTCTTGAAAGGTTATTGTGAACATGACTGGACAAAATAGGCAGACAGCCAATCCAGTACGCCAGGTCTCAGCAAAAAGGGAAAACTGTCAGTTGAAGACTGAATTTTTGCTAAGCCCAAATATGTCACTCTAATATGGCTGCTTCTGCCAAACTCAGCTACAGGTGACCACCCAGGACACCAGGGAAGGAAACAAGCCTGGGGCACAGAAGCACAATGCTGCGAGATGTGTTCCAAACTGAGTCTCTAACTTGAGCTCTGTGTATCAAATCAGTAAACTCACTGTGACAGACGTGTTTGCTGTCACTTGTGAGTCAGCCAAGACTCTATCAACCCTGCTTGCCAAACAGAATACTTCTGACAAGGTCACCAGCAAAGTCGCCTTTGGTGATTACATGCAGATGGTTGCTCTGTAAGGGTTTGCGGCTCTGTGCACAGATGCCAGAGACCCGTGCACATGGAACCATCCTAGAGTCGGGAGCTGCATCATTATCTACCACAGACATCCTGTGAGCAATCACTTCATTACTAATGGGAGACAGTTTATCAAGAACTGAATACAGAAAGTGCTTGCAGCAGACAGGAGTCACATTCTAATCTCTAGTTCCTGAGTCTGATTATTCTGTCTCAGAAACTCAAACTAATAACCACACAACTGTGCTCTAAATTAACACCTGAAATAAACAAACAAACAAACAAACTGCACATTTCCTTTCTTCCAAAATCACATGACAACCCTGCAGGTAAGAGAATAAATATCCTAGGTCACTAATTTGTGAGTCATTGTGTTTCCAGTCTGAGAATATTATTTACTCATCATAATGAGTAATAACTTAAGAACTCTAATTGAAAATAATCAAATTTTATCACTGTACATGTCACAAGCTGGGAAGGGACAATATGGCAGTGTCTCAGTATTTTATCATACATCTAGAATATTCAGCAAATGCCTGGGCATAGAAAAATGCAAACTTTGAAAGTTCATTTAGGGAAGAAAAATGGTCTTTTGCTATCTATCTGATTCCAACCATTCTTCTAGCTGATGAACTTCTAGGGAATCCTTAAAATAGAATCTATTTATCCCCAAACAGATATAAAGGCACCTGAACCTAAATAGCTGTTTCCCCTCTCATTCCTGAGCCTGGCTTCCCTAAAAGCAAGATAGAAAAGCAATGATGGCTTACAGCAACAATGGCTTACAGACCATTGCTCTAAGAGAGTATGTGGTAAAAGGGGTTGCCATGGCTTTTCATGCATGATTTATGTTTCTAGCAGTTTCACTGGGGAATAATTTACATGCCACAAAGCTCATCCATTGTGAATTTATGTCAGTGATTTTCAGAAAAGTTGCAGAGTGAACATTATCCCTAAAAAAGCTAATTTGTGAGCTTCATTTACCCTGTCTTAATCACTGTTCTATTTTTGTGATGCAAGCCATTACCAAGGCAACTTATAAAAGAAAGCACTTAAGTGTGGGCTTCCTTACAGTTGGGGAGGGTTAGTCCATGATCATCATGGTGGGCAGTGTGGTGGCAGCAGGCATGGTGGTGGAGTAGCCACTGAGAGCTTATATCTGATCCTCAAGCAGCAGACAGAAAGAGAGTGAGAATGGGCCTGGCATGGACTTTGTAAACTTCAAAGCACCACCCCTAGTGACACACCTCCCCCAACAAGGCCACGCCTCCTAATCCTTCCTAAAGATTCCATCAGCTGGGAACCAAACATTCAAACATATGAGTCTATGGGAGCCATTCTTATTCAAGCTACTACATAACCCAAATGACCTCCTTTCCATTTTACACTATCCCTCTGCAACCACTGTTCTGCTTTTTCTATGTAGAGAACTACCTTTCCTGAGAAAGTCATCTAAACAGAAATGTAGGCTTCTACATTTTATTTAATGTAAGGGTTTTATGGTTTATCCTCATTAAAGCAAGTAAAAACAGCTCTGTTCTTTTTATTGGGTGAATAGTGCCCCCACTGTGTGGATATAATGTAGTTTGTTCTTAAGCAATAAGTCGTTAGAAATAAACATGAGGTCACAAAGAAAGAGACCACCATTCCATCTGCAGTGTCTGGACAAGGAAAACTTTACTCTTGATCAAGAGTGTGTGCTCAGGAAGACCACACACAGAGAGACAAGAAGTGTATTGATTTTTATTCTAAGAAAGATAGTGGCTGTGTCTTTTCCGCCATTGGCAGGGGTCTGACCTTACAGACTTATTACAGGCGAGTCCGCAAAGAACTGGTACATAGGAAATGAAGGAAGTGGGGAGGGGCCACTGTCCAAGGAGAAAAGGGTCACTGCTCCAGGCCATCAAATTTCTAGAATAGAGTAGTGGGCCTTTGAGTAAACAGAAGTTTTTCTGGGTGGGAAGGTGTTGTTTTAACTTTGGTACAGTAACTGTCTTAATCTACTGCTTTTTCAGCCAGCAATTGTGGCTCTGCAGTCACTGGCCTGTTTCTCTTGGCAGCAGCCCAATCACTCAGGCCACAACCTGGTGAGAGCTCTGTTCCTGCAGGCTCTGGCTCTGTCACTGCCACTAAACGTAACTTTGACTAAATCTCTATCATTCTCTATAAATAAGACTTGAGATTCAAAGACTGGCATGAAAACCTGCTAGCTCAGAGAGGTTGAGTAGCATCTAACTAACAACCTTCTCTCCTTGCTGGCATCTCCCAAAGAGAGCGTTGTTCTGACAAACAAAAAAAGCCACCACTCCAAATCCCTCTCTACTCCTTCAGGTGCATTTCTCTGTCTCTTCCGGGTGCCTTCTGCTGCACTATGATTACTTTCTGATAACTAGTTGCTAACTCAGGCTCCGGACCAAGGTTAATTTTATTTAATCGATGCAAATGTAAACTCAGGGTTCACAGTGTGATGGAATATTCCCCAAAAGTGACCATTAAAACTTTTGAAATTCTTTCAAGGTGGAGGAGACAAAAAGATATGAATTCCTTGTTCTAAACACAAGTTTTATAGTATTTGATAGAAAAGACTCAAATTTGATATTTCTTACACTAGTCACCAACTGATAGATATTCAGGTTGTTTCCAGTCTGAAGCAACTATAAATAACACCACCCAAAACATTAGTATAAAACTTTATGTAGACATTTGGTTTTGGGTTCTCTTGGGTAGACATACACACAAAAAGGAATTACTGAAGTTGTGTAAGGTTTTTGCTGAATTTTTAAGAAATTAGACAAAATGTTTTCCAATGTAGCTGTCAAATTTTATATGACCAGCAACAACGAAGGCCAGTTTCACATTTGCAACATACTCACAACTTCTGGTCTAACCAGTTACAATTACACAAGTTGCCTAACTTAAGACATGGGTAGAACCCAATAAACCCAGTGCAGATATCTCACATTAAAAACACATTTAAAAAAAAAGAAAGAAAGCATTTAGTACACTTGAACATCAGAACTTAGCTGTACTGTCATCCAAGGAGAATTGTTTTCTTCCTGGTGACCCCAGGTGATGAAGTTGTGGCTCCATTCAGTGCTTTCCCACGTCATGCATATTTCTGTCCCCAAAAAGACCAAAATTCAAGATTCACGTACAGTTCATTTACTTATTTTGAGAAAGAGTTTCATCAGTATCCCAGGCTGGACCAGAACTCACTATGTATCTCAGGTTAGCTTCAATTTTTCTGTCTGCTTTTCAAGTGCTGCTACTGAAAATATGCATCAGCTTTGGAAGTTTGACTTAAAAATGCACTACCCCATTGACTTGCAAAGCAGTTGAACAGTTCCAGTGAACCCAGGAGCCACTCCATGCGTGGGCCTCCTAATGACAATGGTCCTGAATGATGTTGCTCTGTGAAACACCTAACAGAGAGACTGCAAAGACACACTACACACTTAGTAATGCATTGCAATCTATCTGACAAGGAACGGGTTCTAGAATATTCAGAAAACTCTTAACGTACATTATTAAAGAAGAGAAAAATAAATCATACATTTGGAAAATAAGCACATGAGTCAGGTATACACATGCCTATAATCTCAGAACATGGGAGATCGAGGCAGGAAGATTGACTGTTTAAGGTCCACCTAGGCTACGTAGTAAAACTCCATTCTGAAAACATAAATAAATAAAAATAAAATAGCCAAATAATATGAACATGAATAATGGTAAGCCAGCATATAAAATGATTTCAGAGTCATTGGAAACTAAGGAAAGACAAATTAAAATCCAAGGAGATGTCACTATACACCTTTCAGAGTGGCCAAAATAAAAATAATGATGAATTAAATATTGACAAGGATCCACAGAGTTTCATCCATGCATACAATGCTGGTAAAGGTGTAAATTGTGTAGTCATTTGGGAAAATGATTTGGAAGTTCCTAAAAACAAATAAAAAAAAAAACTATTCAATTAGCAGGCAGTCCAGAAACTTCACTTTGAGGAAACTGCTCCCAGAGAAATGATAATGTATGTCTGTATGAAAACCTACACACAAATGTTCTTAGCAGGCTTTTGTTTCTTTTGAAAGAGCCATAAATCGAAATAATTAAAATGTTTTTTTAATGTGGACTGAATAAATTGTTAGCACTTGTTTACCACTGAACACTACTCAATAAAAAAAGAGAAGTAGCCGGGCGGTGGTGGCGCACGCCTTTAATCCCAGCACTCAGGAGGCAGAGCCAGGCGGATCTCTGTGAGTTTGAGGCCAGCCTGGACTACCAAGTGAGCTCCAGGAAAGGTGCAAAGCTACACAGAGAAACCCTGTCTCGAAAACCCAAAAAAAAAAAAAAAAAAAAAAGAAAAAAAGAGAAGTATAGGGTTGGGGCTGATCCAACCCATTGTTCACTATCCAAATTTGCCTGGCAGGCTCCCATACACACTGGCTGAGTGCTGCCCTAGGTGAACATGTTTAAGTCTCTGAAGAAACTGGTGGAGGGGTGCCTTAGTTAGGGTTTCTATTGCTGTAACAAAACACCATGACCAAAGTAACTTGGGGAGACAAAGGTTTATTTGGTTTACATTTCTACATCACTGTTTATCACTGGAAGAAGTCAGGACAGGAACGCAATTAGGGCAGGAACCTAGACACTGGAGGTGATGCAGAGGCCATGGAAGAGTGCTGCTTACTGGCTTGCCTCCATGGCTTGCCCAGCTTGCTTTCTTATAGAGCCCAGGACCACCAATTCAGGTAAGGCACCACTCACAATGGGCTGGGCCCTGCCTCATCAATCACTATTTAATAAAATGCCTTAAAGCTGGATATATGGAGACATTTTCTCAGTTGAGGTTTACTCCTTTCAGACAACTCTAGCTTGTGTGAAGTTGACATAAAACTATCCAGTACAAGTAGAGTAGGTAGGAGAAACATCTGGAAGTAGACATGAGTGACAGGGGTGTCTCCAGTATGCTCAATGTCAATGGCTTGTTCATCATACAACTGGCATGTGGTCACAAGCTAACAACAGTACCCCCAAGACATAGCAGAACTGATGAACTTGGAGTGCTAAAAATAATCAGGTAGAGGAGCTGCCAACACAGGTCAGCAGTCTTCAAAAATTCAAATACCTGAAATTTGGTATGAACAGGCTAAATGCTTGCCTCAAAGATTTGGCTCTCTCTCAGCTCTTGAGGTACTAGAATTTATTTAGAACAACATGAATGAACATTCTTTCCAGAGAAACTTCCACCTTATGACCATGTGTGCAGTCTACCTAAGTCCATATGACCTTGCATGTACTCTATCTAAGCCACAGTTTGGAAATCCTGCTCATAAAGCTGCAGATACTCAGCTTTAGGGATAGCAACCTGTTCTCACTGACAAAGGTACTGGGGAGTCAACCCCCAACTCAAGGAGCTCCACATTCTGGGGAACTGTCTGACCTTCTAGGAACCTTGAATATAACTGGTCAGAAAGAACCATGTCTTCATGCAGTCAACAAATCCTGAGTTACCCCAGTCACTGGTCAGCTCTAGATTGGCCCGTCACATGTTTTCAAATACATCTGTTCTGAACATCTAAGTGCCTCCACAGCAGACACATGCAGGCAAACCCAGAATTCCCAGAGAAGAGTAATGGCAAATGAAGGAAGATTAACCCCAAACCCCTAAGATCCAAGAACAAATGCAGAACTGACATGCTGGGCTTCTGGTCTCCTCTCAGGTAACATTTGTGACCTTCTGTCCTCTGTTTCATGAATAAATTTAATGTGTCTGCTTTTGTGTTTTTAAAGAAAGTTCTTTTTCCTCACTCCTCTGCCCTGGCCAGCAGGGTGTCAACGGGGGCGACCCACCTGCGGGAGAGAATGAAAGGGACAGGGAGACACAAAAGAAGACAGCAAGACAGGGTTCTGATCAAGCTGCAAATTTTATTCTCCTCAGCAAGGTTTATATAGCATGGGAGGGGGAGGGGGCAGGAAGGAGGGAAGGGGTGCAGGGCGTGCAGCTGAGGGGAGATGTGCAGGTCATGAGGCTGCAGGATGTTGTGCTAGGTGATAAGGTCACTGGTCAGAGCCCATTGTTCTGTTGCAATGCTACCTGACCTACCTGACTGAGGAATGTTCTTTATCTTTGAGGACATCTAGTTTAGGGCAGGGGCTTGTTCTCTGGCCTAGCTAGTACTTTTCCATGGTCCATGTTTGGTCCCTGACATCTCCCCCTTCTATACGTATAGCAAAACAAAGAAAGGAGGCCCAAATGTTTTTGCCATGACAAGGGAGGGGTGACAGAGGCTCTATCACTGATAAGTTCCATTGTTAACTGTCGGTCCGTGTAGGCGTCCCCACATGTCCCAAAGAAAGCTAGAACGATGCAGTTTTTTACAGGGGGCGGTTTTGAATCCAGTAGGAAAGAGTATAGGGTCTGCATAACTGCCATGCAATAGAGTATGTCATCCAAGGCACCCAGGATGGTGGAGCACTTTAGTCTCCCTGCCTTTTGCAGTCCTGGCTGCACCCTCAATCCCTATGCAGTGGGCTCCAGCTCCCAGGCACAGGTGCATCCTCCTCTGAGCAGAGGGGTCTGTGCTGATATGGAGTCTTTATCTGGTTCATCGAGACCACGATCATGGAGGTCGAGGCGATGGTAATGAACCTGAATTTGTTTTGCCTGAAGTTCGGCCAGCTGACCACGTACAAATCAAGTTAGTTGAGACAAGGCCCAAGGGCCAAATGTCAAGACAAGAATGAGGCCAACCAAGGGTCCCAGAAGGGACAGCAGGAGGGTGGTTAGCCAGGGAGATGCAGAGAACCAATTTTGGAACCAGCCTAGCTCTTGATCTCTTGATTTTTTTTGTGCTTCTCTAAGCCTTCGCGTATCTTGGCCATGCTATCCCTTGCTACTCCTGTGTGATCAGTATAGAAGCAGCACTCTTCCTTAAGAGCGGCACAGAGACCTCCTTGCTGTAAAAAGAGGAGGTGGAGCCCTCGGCGATTTTGGAGGGCCACCTCTGAAAGGGAGGTGAGGGAGGATTCAAGGGCGGAAATGCCTCGCTCAAGCTGCACTATATCTTCATCTATGGAAATTCTAAGCTCTGAATAATGTTGACTAGATAAAACCAGGGAAGTTATGCCTGTACCGGCCCCTGCAGCCCCGACCCCCAGGAGGACAGCCAGAGTGACTGCAGTCATGGGTTCCCTTTTTGAACGATGGGGGGGGTGAGGGCAGCCATCTCTGCCAGAGTCTTCTCTTCCCATCTTCCCAAGAATTGATCTGGGGAATAATAGGTTAGCCTAGGGATAAGTTGAACCAATATACAGAATAAGGGGGCAGAGGGATTATTTAAATGAAGAGAAATGCATGGTGTTAGGCCATCAGTACAGGCCCACCAAGTATCATTGGCAGGGAGAAGATATCCAGACTTAAGGGAGGTAATTAGGTTATCTGTGATATTACAAAGGGGTTGATAAACGGGGGGGGGGGGGGGTAATGGTAGTGCCTTGGGTGACAAGGCAGCAGCCTGAGCCCATAACTTGGGAGAGTGTAAGGTGAGATGTGGGTGGCTGTTGCCAGCGACAATCATGTGGGTCAGTGGTTAGGAAAAAATCTAAATCAACAGCCACTCCTTCATAAAATGGGGGGGGGGGGGCAGAATGAGAGCAAAGCCAGCAGGAGTCAACCAAATCAGGCTTGGAGGTATTAAATACCTGGTAGGTTTTTGTGATAAGGGTGGTAATTATATCTTTGGTGGTTGGTGGGGGAGGTGGAATGTGGGAGAAAACCCCATAGATGTCTGAGATATATTGGTTGTATGTAAATCATTGTTGCCGAGAAGAGAGTTGGGATCGATGGCAACAGGGTTAGGGGAATTGACAGGCTGTTTTAAAAGCTTGATGATAAAGGTGACACCTGTATCTCTTCCCTCTTGAAATAGGCGAAGGCCCCAAGTGAGGCCCGCCTCCCAGGCCAAATGAGCCTTTCCGGCCTCTGTGAAGGTAATTTTTAGGGGGTAGCACCAGGAGGAACAATCAGGGGTACCATGATAAGTATTAATATGCCCAATGGAATAATTACTGGTAACAGTAATAAAATCCCAAGAAGAAGAGGGTTGCCAATAGGCATTGCCCATAGTTTCACATCCCCAGGACTTGCAAAAAAGATCTCCAGCTCCCCCACATTTATGGAGAAGATTGCAAGGCTGATGATGACCAGGGTAGACATAAAAATGGAGGGTGGCAAGTTTTTTTTCTCTGGGCCTGATTTGCACACCCGAGGGTCGAGGGTCGAGGCCTGGGGTCATGATAAGAATCAAAAAGCTCAGGAGCCCTTCCAGTAGGGGGTTGATCATCAACATGCCAATTGGGGGATGTTAAAGCAGCCATTTTACAAAGGTCGGGATAAAGGTCAGGCCAACAGGGGGCATGGGTGACTAGGGAAGTTTGCCAGATAACATCTTGTCGCCCCATCAGCACCTGCCAGGTATGGTTTAAGGGTTGGTGGCGATTGGTGTTTTGGGGTAGGCTAGAGAGGCTGAGGCTCAGAAGGAGAAGTATGAGACCCCAGACAGCCAGCTGACTCACAATGGGCAGCTTCATGGGTGGTCTCCATCTCTCTGGGGTCTCAGTCTTTGATGGTAGCTTTAGCATCTGGAAGAGAAGAAGGAGGGCCCTTAGGGGGGCTAGTCAACCCCCCCGATATGTTAGGTAAATTTACAGATCGGACCAGGTGCTCAGGGAGCCAGCGTGGGGTGTCATGTGCCTAATCAAGGATGCAAGCAGAGCCATGGCCCCAGATAAGTACAGGATCTGGACCATTCCAGATGCCTATAAGGGGGTCTCGCCACATGGCCAAAGGGCAGCTGGTGTCTGCTGAGGGGTGCCAATGGTGGTCAGCCGCTGATCGACCTTCACCATCCAGGGTGAGGAAGTTAAGAACAAAGAGGGCATGGCTCAGGTGGTCTTGGGGGGAGATGAAGGAAAGCTCCAACATCTTTAATCAAGAGAGCCATGTTTTTAAGGTCTGGTGGGCCCATTCTACAATGCCCTGACCTTGAGGGTTGTAAGGGATACCAGTAGTGTGGGAGATTTCGAATTGTTAGAGGAACCATTTAAGTCCTCCACTGGTGTATGCTGGGCCATTGTCTGCTTTTATGTGTTTTGGGATGCCCAAGGTAGAGAAGAAGACCAGGAGGTGAGCGATAATGTCCTTGACGGCCTCACCAGTATGAGGGGAGGCAAAAATAAATCCGCTGAACGTGTCAACAGAAACATGAAGATATTTTTGTCTACCGAAGTCAGGAACATGTGTGACATCCATTTGCCAAATCATATTAGGCAGGAGTCCACGGGGGTTAACTCCAACATGGGGGACGGGATGGGAGACTATACAAGAAGGGCATTGTTTAACTATCTCTAGCTTGTTTTGTGATTTTGAACTTTAACCGAAGGGTTTTGGCATTAAGATGGTGGAGGCGGTGGGCGTGAGAAGCCAACAGGATGGGCTCTAGGACTGGAAAAACCTGTCCTGTCGAGTGGCTGTATCAGCCAGAGCGTTTCCCTCTGTGAGGGGGCCAGGAAGCTCCCCATGAGCATGAATGCAGCCAATGAAAACAGGATGGGAGCGTTCTCTAAGTTTTTGTTGAATTTGAGCGAAAAGGGGAGTGGCATCGGAGGTGGGCTTAATGAAGGGAGCTGTATCAAGAAGGGGAATTGAATGAGCGATGTACGCACTATCAGTGTAAATGTTAAGGGGGGAATTATGGAAATCCTGAAAAACCTGCAGAACAGCACAGAGTTCAACCAGCTGAGCTGAACAAAAGGGTGAAGGAAAGGGAAACGAGTGACCCTGAAAAGCATAAGCTGCAGTGCCATTGGCTGACCCATCGGTAAAAAACGGTAGGGGCCTCAGGCAAGGGACTGGGGGAAATGACTTTTGGGAAGATAAAGGGATGAGTGCATGCAAAATGAAGGACTGGGTCATCGGGGAGGTGATTGTCAAGAAGGCCCAGGAACCCCAAGAAGGCAACACCCCAACAATCCAGTGTCTAGAACAAAAATTGAGTTTGTTCGTGGGTGTAGGGGGTTAGGATAGAATCGGGGTCCTTATCAAAGATCTGGCGTGAGGTCTGGAGACCACGCATGATTAGGGAAGAAACAAGTTGGGGATAGGTGGGAATGACCTTAGTATGACTGGCAGGCATATGAATCCATAAGAGGGAATAACCCTTAAGTTTATCCTAGGCCCTTAATGTGGAAGGGCAACTCTGCCAAAGGACCCTGGTGGGTACATGGGGAGTAGATAAGACAACAAAAACCAGCAGGAGGGAATAATCAATCTGAAAAGAGGCTTGGGAGGAAATGGCCTTGGTGATTAGTGAGTGACAGGGCCTTATGGGCAGCCGGGGTCAATTGACAGGGGGAGGTGGGTTCACTGGGGCCCCGAAGAATGTTATAGAGGGGTAGAAGATCAGCGGTAGGGAGTTTTAAGTATGGTTGAAGCCATTGAATGTCCCCGAGAAGTTTTTGAAAATCATTAAGGGTGGTAAGGTTATCTGTGCGCAGCTGGATGCATGGGACTAAGACTCAATTGGAATGCAATTCAAGGCCCAGATAACTAAAGGGCGCGGAGTGCTGGATCTTGTCGGGGCGAGCTGTAGGCCAGCAGCACAAAGGGCCTGTGACAGATCTTAGAAAGTTGCTTCTAGGATGGAGGAGCTAAGGGCGGCCAAAAGAAGGTCATCCATGTAATGTAAGATATAAGTAGAGGGCCATTTTTGGTGTATGGGATTGACCGCTTGGGACACAAACTTTTGGCAGAGAGTCGGGCTATTTGCCATTCCCTGGGGTAAGATGCGCCAATGAAAGCAGAGCATGGGGCCCTGAAAATTAACCCGAGGGAGGCTAAAGGCAAAATAAGCTCGATCATCGGGGTGTAGGGGGATGGTAAAGAAGCAATCTTTTAAATCGATAACCATTTTGTGATAGGCCTCGGGGATGGCAATGGGTGAGGGCATGCCTGGTTGGAGGGTGCCCATAGGCTGCATAACCTTATTAATGGCTCGCAGGTCTTGGAGGAGTCTCCATATCTCAGATTTTTTTTTTATGACAAAGATGGGCGTATTCCAGGGGGAATTGAATGATTCAATATGACCAGAGGCGAGCTGTTCCTGTACCAACATCTCCGCTGCCTGTAGTTTCTCTTGTGGCAGAGGCCACTGGTCTACCCACACAGGTTCATGGCTAAGCCAAGTGATTTTGTCTGCATGGTGTACAGGGGAAGCATTGACCTCAATTAAAAACCCTCAAAGCCAAGACCGAGCCTGTCGTCTTATTAGCGGGAGCGACCAGTTGGCCCTGTTGAAGTTTACTGAGACCCTTTCCTGGGATGAAGCCTATGTGTAACATTTGTTGGGTAACCACCTCATTTGGGCTACAGAGGATGACTTTCATTTGGGAGAGAATATCTCGGCCCCAAAGGTTGACAGGGAGCCCAGGGACAACAAAGGGGGTGACAGTACCCTGGTTACCCTCCTCCTCGGACCAGGTTAGAACTTTAGAGAATTGGAGGGTGTTGTTGGATTGACCTATGCCCTTGAGGTCGGTGAGGGAGGAGGTGAGGGGCCAGGAGGCGGGTCAGTGGTCTTGGGAGATCACAGTGGCATCAGCGCCAGTATCCAGAATCCCCTGGAATTTTTTGCCATCTAGTTTAAGGGTAAGTGTGGGTCGAGGGTGGGAAATAGGCTGAATCCAATAAGCCTCCAATGAGCCAATCTGAGAAGCTCCTCAGGGCTGGGCGGACTGAATGGACTGAACTGGACTTTCCCCGTTATCAGAGGAAAGCACAGGAGGGTAACCAGCTGGGGAAGACGGGTGCTGCCGGGGATGGCAACAAGACCCTGGAGTGCTGAGGCCAAAATCTTAATTTCTCCTATATAGTCATTATCAATAATTCCGGGGTAGACCTGGACACCTCTTAAGGTGGATGAGGCACGGCCAAGGATAAGGGCATGGGTGTCTGCGGATAGGGGACACCAAATCCCAGTAGGGATGACTTGGGGGCCCTGGGAGGGATCTAGTATTATGTCGGTGGCGGCACAGAGGTCCAAGCCTGCACTACCTGGGGTTGCCCGTTGGAGGGAGCAGACGGTTGGGGAGCGGCCTGTGAGGGCCCATGTGGTGCTCCCCTGAGCAGAGGGGAGCTGGCCCCGAAGAAAGTTTCCCGACGGGCGGGGAGGGAGCGGCAACCATGAGCATCGGTTTTAGATTTGCATTCCCTCGCCCAATGAAGGCCATGGCCACATCTAGGACATGGGGTGGTTGGTAGTGGCCAAGTGGTGACCCCAGGCTGGGGCATCGCAGCCATGCCCCCCCAGGGGGCAGGGATCCTCTTGGGGCATTCCTGGGCAAAATGTCCCGGTTGTTTACAGGAGAAGCAAAGGCGACTTTGTTGGGATCTCAAATCTTGGGCGCCCACTGACTTTAGGGCTGCGCCAATAGCCAAACCTATGGCATGGGTGGAGCCAACTCCAGCACAAAGGCCGACGTACTCAGAAAGGGGGGCCCTATCTCTGTGGGGGCGGAGGACCTCCTGACAGGCTGGGTTTGCATTTTCAAAGGCGAGGTGTTTAACAAATGTGCTTTCGCTTTCTCCTGAGTCCAGGAGGCACTCAGCAGCGTCATTGAGATGGGATATGAAATCACTATAGGGCTGGTCTGGTCCCTGACGCACCTTGGCCAGGTGCGTTTCCAGGCTCGAAGGCCGGCAATCTGAATCTGGGCCAATAAGCCAGGTGGAAAGGTGGCCTGGACCTCGTTTTTGTCATAAGGAGTTTTTCCAAGTAGTTTATTAATGGTCCAATGTTTTGAGGAAGAGTCATCTGCATTGCACTGGGCTGTCTTGTGGCAGTTTTCTGAAAAGTCAGTTTTCCATAGGACAAAATCACCCCAAGACAGGGTGGCACGGGCCAGAAAATACCAATCATTTGGCATAAGTCAGGCCTCACTCTGGTTTTCAAGGAACGCAAGGGTAAAGGGAGAGGTGGTGCCATACTGAGCACAGGCTGATTTAAGGCGCTCAACAAGGCAAAAGCTAAGTTTTTGGTAAGACTGACCGGGTGGGGGGCCCTGATCGGCCCCAGAGCCCGTAACTGGGGGCTCCTCCTTGTGGGGGGTCTCTCCCTCCTCCTCTTCAAGGGGAGGCAATTCCCCCATCTCTGGCAGACTTGGCAGATCCGATCCACTCGCCTGGTTTTGGGTAATGGGTGAAGCCAAAACTGGCTGTGGCCGAGGATTTTCGAGTGAGGGAATGGGGAAGGCCGAGTTTTGGGGGCACCCAGGGTGAGAGCAGAGAGCTCCTGATCAAGGGAGCGTAGTTTCTTTAGAAGGGTCAGGTGTTGTCTGCGAGCCCAAAGTGTGCCCTGTAGGTGCTGTAATTCTGTTACGAGATTAGGGGTGATTTCTGGATCATCAGGGGTCAGCATTGGGAGGACCGGCAGTGAACCCACAGGGGCCTCAACGACTGGGGCACAAAAGGGGGCAATGGGAGAGGCATCATAAGGAGGGGGCTGAGTAACATTGTATGGTGTCTTTGTTGGGAGTAGCTTTTGTGAGGGGGGAGGTTAAGGGGGCCAAGGACACATGAGGTGGCCAATCAGAATTATGATATTTGGCAGCCTCTTTTTTTTGACCAGCCTCATCACCAGGGTTAAGGGAGGGGGGCGGGTCAAGACCCTGGAGGGAGGGGTAGATAGACTGAGGTGGGGGTGATTGGGTTCCTTCTTCCATATTTTTAATCTCCTATATAGAGGGTGCTCTCGAAGGGGGTTGGGGGGAGTGGGGAGGATGTGAATCAGCGCAAGAGGGGAGATGAGACTGTTCTTTCATGACTTTCTGTCCCTGAGAAATAACCGACTCGATGTCAGGGGAGGGGAAGGTCCTTTGGATCCTGAGGATATCGTTAACAAGGTTCCAATAGGAAAAGGTTACAACAGGGACTTTGTCTGGGTCGAAGATGTGGTAGTAGTCAATAAGGCAGTCACCCACCCTTTTCCAGCGTTTTTCATCAATCGTCCCTTCTTGGGGAAACCAGGGACAACAGTCCTCTAAGTGACTAAAGAATTTGTTGAGGTTTTTTTTTACGAACCCTTATCCCTCGTGTCTTGAGGGCCTCTTTAATGCCCTTAACGAAAAGATCATGGGAAGAACTTCCCTGTACCATGGTTAAGTCTGAAGTTTAGACTAACCTCGTCCTTCTTGCTCTCCTCCGGATCGGATCATCAAGAAAGAGTGTCAAGTCGGGCGGTCTCAATGGACGAACAGCAAAAATATCTCCACCAGACGTCTGGACTTGCCTGGAGAAGGACGTTCAACTCCCAAGGAGGCAAGGGTCAAGCCACCACATTGGGTGCCAGTTGCCCCAGCCAGTGGGGTGTCAACGGGGGCAACCCACCTGCGGGAGAGAATGAAAGGGACAGGGAGACACAAAAGAAGACAGCAAGACAGAGTTCTGACCAAGCTGCAAATTTTATTCTCCTCAGCAAGGCTTATATAGCATGGGAGGGGGAGGAGGCAGGAAGGAGGGAAGGGGTGCAGGGCGTGCAGCTGAGGGGAGATGTGCAGGTCATGAGGCTGCAGGATGTTGTGCTAGGTGATAAGGTCACTGGTCAGAGCCCATTGTTCTGTTGCTATGCTACCTGACCTACCTGACTGAGGAATGTTCTTTATCTTTGAGGGCACCTGGTTTAGGGCAGGGGCTTGTTCTCTGGCCTCGCTAGTACTTTTCCATGGTCTATGTTTGGTCCCTGACACTCCTCCAGGGCTTGAGGGCAACCTTACTTTAAAGTTCTTTTTGGTCCTCAGGCCAGGGAAGCAGGTAGGCTAGCTGCAGATCTTCACCTCTTCCCCTTTTCCTCCAAAACCAATCCCCCAACTCTGTAGCAGACCACCTGCTTCAACCTCCCCATCATTTCTGCTGTCCTCCATGGTTCCTCCCCAGTTATCCTATTACACCAGCCCCAAACTCCAGCAAGGATGGCCTGGGAACATTCTACCCAAATCAGCAAAAGAACCAAGTAGGAAAAAAAATTTAGGAACTCAAGTAGTAATCTCTGAGGCAAGCCTCACCAGCAGAATACAAGAGATGGAAGAGATATCTCAGGTATTGAAGACACAATAGAAGAAATGGATAGCTCCATCAAAGAAAATGTTAAATCTAAAAAAAAAAAAAAATCCTAGCATAAAACATCCAAGAAATCTGGGACACTATGAAAAAAAACAAATCTAAGAATAATAGCAATAGAGGAAAGAAAAGAAACACAGGTTACAGGCACAGAAAATGCTTTTTAAAAATCATACAAGAAAATTTTGCTAACATAAAGAAAGAAATACCTTCTTGTATCAGGGTACAAGAAGCATACAAAACACCAAATAGACTGAACCAGAAAAGAAATATCCCATTGCACATAATAATCAAAACACTAACCTTACAGAACAAAGAAAGAATGTTTAAAATCCAAAGAAATAAGACCTAGTGAAATATAAAGGCAGACCTATTAAAATAACAGCCAACTTCTCAATGGAGACTCTAAAATCAAGAAAGGTCTAGAAAAATATGCTACAGACCCTAAGAGACCACAGATGCCAGCCCAAACTATTTTACACATCAGAACTTTCAATCACAAAGTATGGAGAAAATAAGACATTCCATGATAAAACCAAATTTGAGTAATATCAATATATAAGGCAAGTCCTACAGAAGGCACTAAAAGAAAAACTCCAATCTAAGTAGGTTAACCATACCCAAGAAAACATAAGAAATAAATAATCCCAGACCAGCAAGTTAAAAGAAGAGAAACACACACACACACACACACACACACACACAAACACTCACACACACACATGCTCACCACCAATAACTACAATACTACCACCACCACCATCACCATCACCATAACAAAAGTAACAACAAACAAACAAAAGTAACAGGAATCAACATTCAGTGCTCATTGCTATCTCTGAACATCTATGGTCTTAATTTATCAATAAAAAGACATAGACGAACAGATTGAATTTAAAAGCAGGATGTATACTACTGCTATGTCCAAATAACACACCTTAACATCAAGGATAGACATCACCTCAGGGTAAAAGGATAGAAAAGATATTTCAAAAAAACAAACCTACAAAGCAAATTCTTATAGCCACTTTAATGTCTGAAAAAAATAGGCTTTCAACTAAAACTAATCAAAAGAGATAGGGAGAGACACTGTGTACTCACCAAAGGAAAAAAAATCTACCAAGAGGACATTGCAATTCTTAACATCTATGCATCAAACACAAGGGCACCCAAGTTCATAAAAGAAACACCACTACAGCTTAATTCACATATTAACCCTCACACACTGGTAGTGGGAGATATTAATACCTCACTTTTGTCAATAGACAGGTCATCCAGACAAAAACTAAACAAAGAAGTGCTAAATTTAATAGACATTACAAACATTTCACCCAAACATGAAACATTATACCTTCTTGTCACCTCATGAAATTGAAAATCTCCCGTCAGACCACCAGGGATAAAGGCTGAATATCAGAAAAAAAAAAAACAGAAAACTTACAAATTCATGAAAACTGAACAACTCTCTACTGAATGAAAAAAAAGTGGGTCAAGACAGAAATTAAAGGCTTCCTAAATTTCAGTGAAAATGAATATACAACACACTCAAACTTATGGGACACAATGAAAGCTGTTCTAAGAGGCAAGTTCACAGCACTAAGTGCCTACATTAAAAAACATAAAGGAGAAATCTCATATTGGCAATTGAATGGTACACCTGAAAGCTCCAGAGCAAAAAGAATAAATCACACCCAAAAGGAGTAGATGGCAAGAAATAATCAAACTGAGGGCTGAAATCAATAGAATAAAACAAAACCAAAGAATCAATGAAACAAAGAATTGATTCTTTGAGAAAATCAACAAGATAGACAAACCTTATTCAAACTAACTAAAGAGCAGAGAGAAAATAGCCAAATTAACAAAAATCAGAAAGGAAAAGGGGGATATAGCAACAGACACTAAAGAAATACAGAGAATCATAAAGACATATTTTTAAAAAGCTGTGTTAAACCAAATTTGAAAATCTAAAAGAAATGAATAACTTCTACAATATATGTCATTACCAAAGTTAACCCAAGACCGTATAGGCCATTTAAACATACATATAACCCCTAGTGCAATAGAAGCAGTCACTGAAAGTCTCCTGCTTTCAAAAAAAAAAAAATCCAAGGGCCACATGGTTTTAGCACAAAAATCTACTCAACTTTTAAAGAAGAGTTAATACTAATACTCCCCAAATTATTCCACAAAATAGATACAAAAGGAACATTGTCAAATTCATTTTATGAGGCCACAGTTACCCTGATATGCAAACTACATAAGACCCAACAAAGAAAGATTTACACACTAATTTTCCTTATGAGCATAGATGCAAAAGTTCTCAATAAAATATTGGCAAACCAAATCCAAGAATAAACCAAAAATATCATTCACCATCATAAAGTAGACTACATCCCAGAGATGCAGGGATGCTTCAGTATACAAAAAAAAATCAATAAATATAATCCACCATATAAACAAATTGAAAAGCAAAAACCACATGATTACCTTATCAGATACAGAAAAGGCATTGATAAGATCCTACAGTCCTTCATGATAATATTCCTGGAGAGATTAGGGATACAAGGAACATACCACAGCTGAGCAGTGGTAGCGCAAGCCTTTAATCCCAGCACTCAGGAGGCAGAGGCAGGTGGATCTCTGTGAGTTCGAGGCCAGCCTGGGCTACAAAGTGAGTTCCAGGAAAAGTGCAAAGCTACACAGAGAAACCCTGTCTCGGAAAAAAAAGGAACATACATGAACATAATAAAGGCAGTTTACAGTAAGCCCATAGCCAACATGAACTAAAATGGAGAGAAATTCAAAGCAATACTATGAAAATCTGAAACAAGACAAGGTTGTCCACTATCTCTATACTTAGTCAATATAGTACTTGAAGTCTTAGTTAAAGCAATGAGACAAATAAAGGAGATCAAGGGGATACAAATTGGAATGAAAAGATCAAAGTATCCTTTATTTGCAGAATATATGATAGTATACAAAAATGACCCTTAAAATTCCACAAACTCCTCCAGCTGATAAACACTTTCTACAAAGCATCTAGATACAAAGTAAACTCATTATAACTCACAGTATCAGTAGCCCTCCTACATACAAATGACAGATGTACTGAAAAGAAATCAATAAAACAACACCTTTCACAATAGCCTCAAATAATATAAAATATCTTGGAGGTGATTTTAACTAAGCAAAAGACTTATATGATAAATACTTTAAGACCTTGAAACTCAAATGGCTGAGAAACAAAGAAATCTTCAAAAACCTTAGCCATCAGAGAAATGCAAGTCAAAACTACTTTGAGATTTCATCTTTGACCTGTCAGAATGGCTAAGATCAATAAAACACGTGACAGCTCATGCTAGCAAGGACGTAGTGTAAGAGGAACATTCATCCATTGCTGGTTGGGCTACAAACTTACACAGCCACTGAAGAAATCAGTGTGGTGACTATTCAGGATGATGGGAATCAATCTACCTCAATATCTAGCTGTACCACTCTAGGGCATATGCTCAAATGGTGCTTCACCCTAACACATGAGCACTTTCTCAACTATGTTTAGTGCTGCTCTATTCATAACAGCCAGAAATTGGACACAACCTGATGTCCCTCAACAGATGAATAGATAAAGAAAATGTACATTTACAGAGTAAAGTATTACTCAGCTGTTGAAAAAAATGAATTCCGTAGGTAAATGGATGGAACTAGAAAAAAAATCATCCTAAGTGAGGTAGTTCAGACCCAGAAAGACAAATATGATAGGTATTTGCTTATACGTGGCTATTAGCTGTCAAGTCAATAATAACCAAGCTACAATCTGTAAAATCACAGAAGTTAGGTATAAAGTAAGGGACTAAAAGAGACCGGTAGATCTCCCTATGAAAAGGAGTAGTTATGGATGGATTAGGAGGGCTGGAATGATATGATCAACTGGAGAGGGGGATGGAAGAGAGGAATAGGAGAGTGATTCATTTTTGTCTGATATCTGGCATGGTGTTGATGGGTATAGAGAAATTCCCACTGCTTTTAATATAGTGTGATTGCTTCATAAAAATATCCCATTCTACTGGACATTTTTACCTGTGGATTATTATGAAGATGATTTCCTCCTAATCTGTACTGTTTAACTGAAGCAATGATTTCATACAATAATGGTGTTAGTTCAAATAGGATTTTTGATGACTGAGAGTCTTTAATAGATATAGTGAGGAATTGTGATAGAGGTTAGCTTAGTGGAAAAACTAATATAGGTAAAACCAAGATATGGTGTTACCCTTAGCCCTGATAAAGCAGGGGCTGCAGAGGATAGAAAATTGAACAAGGAAATGTCATACAGCTAGTTTCTCTTGAAGAGCCATATAGACTGTGGCTAAGATTAATGATTAAGAAAAACAATTGAGTGCCAGAAAGCTGTTAGCTCAAGTTCTTTTAATCTTAATATTGAGAGACATGTTCACAGGTTCTGATGTGTGCCATAACTAAGACAAAGTTTAAAAATATGACTTAAAGTTACATTAGGATGTTTTGTTAATAGTTTTGAGGTTAAAAAAAAAAACCTTGGGAAACAATCTAAAGTTTAGAAAGTCACATAGTTGAATGAGGAACTCATTGAGGTCAGGGAACAAAAACAATGGCAGCCTGGCTGATGTAACTTTCTTACTAGGATAGGTTGATGATCAAACATGATTAATTCCTTGTACCCATTTCTGCCCTCATCTTCCTGATATAAAATACTATTGATGAATGGGTATTCACCCTGATGATTTAAAGTAAAAATGACTGATGGTTTTTCATATATAAAAGTGTAGGTTTGTGATTCTTTCAAAATTCCTTATAAGATTACCTTTTGAGATAAGTAATAAAATGATTGGTCCTTTCTTTGTAACCACAAAATGCAGCCTGACAGTAAAAGAATTGGATGAGAAAAATACCTTGTTTGCTTACACTCTGTTAATCTATAACAAGTTGCTTGTACATGAATGTCTGTGGGTTCTTGGGACAACTTGTTTTTCACCTGTAGTATACAGAATGTTTACTCATATAAGGGTTATCAAAAACATGCTGCTTTTTACTTGTATTCATTGTAATCATTCACTTGAGAAATAGAATGTAACCACATCCTAATTTTATGTTGCTTGAGAGATTCTACTGCTGTAAGAGAAAACATAAAGACATGAGAGATGGAAAATACCAAAAAAGATATAAAAGGGAAGCTAAAAGGAAGACATCAAGAGAGACAAGAGGGAAACATCAGGGTAGAAAAACAGAACAGAAAAGTAATAGGGTAGAACAAGCAGCAATAAGAATAATAAAATAAAGAACCAAACTTTGGCCCTAAGAAAAGTACCCATGTGTCTATTTGTCTGTCCAGTAGTTCACCAACTCTGCATCTCCTCTTCAATTTCTCTGACCTGCTAAATAAAGGCTTGCCATTCAACAGCACCCTAGGTGAGATCCTAACATGTTAGAAATGTATGTGTATGCGTGTGTGTGTGTGTGTGTGTGTGTGTCTGTGTCTGTGTCTGTGTCTGTGTCTGTGTCTGTATGTGTGCCTGTGTGTGTGTGATTCTCTTTTTCCTGGCTTCATAGAATTAGTTTTACTCCCTCAGATAGAAAAGTCAAGTTGAGTGATAGCCCCGTGACTCAGTTGACTCCCCCTCAAACTCTGAGCTGCTGGAGGCTGGTCTTCACAGTAGCAGTATCCTACTTTGATGTAGTTTTGTTCTGTCTCATATTTTATTTTATTCTTATTCCTTAGAACCTATTTGCTTTCTTAATGAGAGACAGAAGGGGGATAATCTGGATGAGAAGGAAGGTGGGGGGTGACTAGAAGTAATAGATGGGGGTGCGGATGAAAAAAACCATAACCATGATATATTTTATATGAAGAAAAATCTATTTCTTTTTTTGGAGCTGAGGATTGAACCCAGGGCCTTGTGCTTGCTAGGCAAGTGCTCGACCACTGAGCTAAATCCCCAACCCTGAAAAATCTATTTTCAATAAAAGGAAAAAAAAATTATTGTGGTAGGGTGAACATTTAGTAAGGTCCTAAATCTATTCCCAATCATTTCTTTAAAATTGCCAAAGGCAGAAAATAAAGCTCTCATTCTCCTTCAAACTCTATGGCAGGCATAGATTTCAGCATCTTAAATTGACATCAAAAGGCTACTTATTATAAAAAGAGTAATTAAACTCATGCAACCACTTAAATTTTACACTTTTCATTCTTTCTGCCTATTCACATAGCTCATTACTCTGTCCTAATAAAAAAATCTCCCTTCATCACCAAGCTATTAATTTCATTATACTTCCAAGTGTCTTTAATAAAATATTGAATTTATTTTAAAAAATTGGGGGGAACTATTGATGACTCCTTTAATAATCTAAGAATGACACAAAGTTTAAAAATCCAATTCCAAGCTGACTGTAGTGGTTCATGCCTTTAATCCCAGAACTTGGAATGCAGAGAGGCTTCTGTTTGAAGCCAGCCTGGTCTACATAGTGAGTTCCACGAAAGTCAGAGCTACATAGTGAGATCCTGTCACAAAAATACCAAAAGAAAAGGAAAAGTAAATAAAAAAAGTAAGGAAGGAAATAAGAAAGGAAGGAAGATAGGAAGGAAGATTCAAGTCTAACTGGTAATTTGTAAGATTTAAAATGCAAAATTATAGAAATAGAAAACAAATTAGTGCTGTGGGATGTCTTTCTGCATGCTGTGAATATGCGTTGCTCTAATTGGTTGATAAATAAAGCTGTATTGGTCTATGGCAGGGCAGGATGGAGCCAGGTGGGAAAATCCAAGGGAGACAATAAGAGGAGAAAGGAGAGGGAGGGGAAATGCCATCCTGCCATCCAGGGAGCAGCATGTAATGGAATACAGGTAAAGCCACAGAACATGTGCCAACATATAGATTAATAGAAATGAGCTGAGTTTAGTTGTAAGAGCTAGTTAGCAAGAAGCTTGAGCCATAGGCCATGGCCACACAGTTAGCAAATAATATAAGCTTGTGTGTGTTTACTTGGGATCAAGCAGCTACAGGACATGGGACAGAGAGATTCATCCCAACCACAGGGCCGGGCAGGGCCGGAGAAAACTTATGGCTACAAATTAGTGGTTGCAAGAAGTCAAGGATGCTGTGAGGGAAGGAAAATAATATAAGTATAAAAATTTTAAAGGGAACTTGTGAATATAAATATGTGTTATGTCTTGATTATATGCATGTCAACATCTTGGCTTACTTGGAAATTTCATCCCTACTGGCTGATTTTCATAGTGCTGGAAGGTGCTATGTGTGCTACTGGGTGAGAAAAATAATCATCAGTCTTGCCTAGATATGAATCCTGTGAGCTAAAATAATGCTGGCCTAACAAGTTATGTCCACTGGTGCAAAGGTGGCATAAATGCAATGGGAGTAACTAAGCACTTTCTTATTGGATTTAAATATAGCACTGCATATATCCAGTGTGGTGGCTGTCTGTTATCCCAGAACTTATGAATTGGAGGAATCAGGAACATAAGTTCAGGGTAATCCTCAAATACATAACAAGTTCAATGTCAGCATGATCTATCGGAGACTTTGTCTCACACACACACACACACACACACACACACACACACACACACACACACACTGGAAGTAAGGAAGTATAGCCAGAATGTTTTCTGTGTCCTGCCCAACAGTTCCCAATCCCATGACTGCTTATAAAATAATTACTCAGAGGATTATATTAATTATGAACTGTTTCGTCTATGGTGCAGGCTTCTTACAACTTAATTCAACCCATTTCTATTAATCTATGTTTTGCCATGTGGCTTTGTGGCATTACCTGTGTTCCATTACATCTTGTTCCCACAACAGCACTCAGTGTCTCTTCTAACTCTGGCTTCTTCTCCTTGTCTCTCCTTGAATTTCCCACCTGGCTCCATTCTGCCTTGCCATAGGCAATAGTAGCTTCTTTATTAACCAATGGTAGCAACACATATTCACAGCATACAGAAAGATCATCCCGCAGCACTTTCCCTTTTCTATCTAATCAAAAGGAAGGTTTTCATTTTAACATAGTAAAATTACATGTAACAAAACAGTTATTAAGCAAGAATTATAATTACAGTATCTAGTCTATTTGTATTTAGCAAAATTAAAGAAAACAATCTATCATCTATCCTATTTTTATAAGTCTAAAGTTTCATATCTAATTTACCTTTTATCATGATTAAGGAAAAATATAATTATAATTATCTAGTCTTCAACTCAATCAAAGACCCCAGAAGGATATAATATTACCTGAGTAAATAGAAAGTGCATTTCAAGCAACTTCCATAATTCTAGAAATGACAGAGACATCTGACTGCCTGGACAGTCACCCAAAGGTTTTCTGTAACATTGGGGCATCCATCTTCAGCCTATAGGCCTAGAGTATCTGGCAGATTTTTCAGTGAAGCAGGAAATTTGAAGAACTGTTCACCTATTTTGGCAAAGTTCATTAGTCAGTTTCCTGTGTGTCCTGCAGAATGTCTGGCAGTTTTCTCTGTGAAGCAGGAACCTGAAGGACCATCTCACCTGGATTTGACAAAGTTCCTATGGGTCCTGCATGTCCAGTTTATACAACATACTGTCAAGCAGTCCAGGAAAGAATAGTTTCTTGCCCAAATGGCCAGTTATGCCCAGAAGAATATAAACTCCATATGGAGTGTCTTTGATGTCCACTGTAGCTTGGAACCTAATGGCTCCCTCAGGGGAGGGGGTGAGAAGCTGCAGCATCAATGACACCAGGAGTCCATTGAAGGCAAATAATGAAATTCTTTATTCAATAACAGGGAAGAACTTATATACCCTCTTCCCAGCGCCCAGTCTGTGTGGTCATCCCTCATTGGCTGAGCATGATCAGAAACTCTGACATCAATCATGAACTCTGACAATGACTATTGCTAGGTCCTCAGGCAGACCTAGCATGATCAGGAACTCTGACAGCGACCAGGACCTATGACAGTGACCAGGAACTCTGACAGCTCTTGTTACTAGGCCCTCAGGCAGACTTCAGGTTGGCTCTTAAGAAGTATGTTATGTGCATGCCTTGGCAACTGGTCTGAGCCAATTTTCTTGACCCTATGGGCCTTTCCTATTTCATATCCACCCTTTTATTTTATTACGTGGGCACTGAGTCGGAGTCAGAGTCCTTTGCTCCAGCCTTGTTGACCCCACCTGGGGGGGGGGGTCAGCAACTGGACTGTACCTGTATTAGGTTGATTGCCAAACAAGCTCTTACCCATCTTTGACTACCAGCCCTCGAAGAGCATCAATCCTTGGTGAGTCACCCCAGGTGGAGAATGTTAGGCAGTAGCCTTTTGAATTTCAGAAATCCAGGCATGCATAACCTCCTGTGGAGGGTTATGAATTGGATGTCTAAGAGCCATTAACACCTATAAAGTCACCTTAGTGGATGCCTCTTGTTGTTGGATGTGCTGTAGGAGACACTTAAAAAAGAGAAAGAACAAAAGTACCACCCCACCAATCAAAACATAAGTGAAATCCAGGAGGGATCAAATAGCCTCTTTATATCATGCTAAACCTTTTCAAAAAATAAAGAGTCAATAGTCATAATCTGTGCTCTTATCTGATTTAATTGGAAAATTTTGTCGCGTCCACCTCGACCAGCAAGGAATATGCAACACCGAGCTCTTCTTCAAGTTGTTTATTTCAGGCCTCTCAATCTTTTCTTTTCTTTGTCTTACTCTTACTCTTACTCTAAAAGGGGAGTCCGTCCCAGCCTTTATAGGTCTCATTCCACCGACCACCACACGCCACGTGGGATCCCAGGATAGGTACACATATGCCATAGCAAGCTGTAATCGAATACCAAAGCCCAAATACGGAGCTGCTTTTGTCTAAATGTCCTGCCGGTGGGAAGGCAGAGACAGGATGTCAGCGCCATCTTAAAGACGCAGCAGTGCAGTAAAACGGCTCCCCACAAAATTTCATGTATTAGCTGTAGTGGATAATATAGAAACTTAGCTGACCGTAGGCCCTTAATATATTTAACTAGCTCCTGGCCTGCTAAACTAATGTTCCTCATCTCAAAAGGCATCATACAAAATGAGGAAAAGCAAGGCTCCACAAGTCTTAAGCCTTTAGAGAGACAATGAGAGCAAGAAAGAGGAGTATATACATTACCCATCCTGGGTGATTTTCTCCTTAGTGGAAGCAGGCTGATCTATGACCAAGTGCACATTCCTTGCTGGGACCATTTTGGCATAGTGGCATTCTGAAGAAAAACACAAGCATACCCTCTTCCACGGGTTAGCAGGGGGGCTGGCGGCTGCTATTGGAGGGAGATAGGATCTCTCCATCTAACCAGGGGCAGAGGTGTGTTCCTTGGCAGAGATGCCCAGTGCTTGTAGGCCAGGCTGAGCCCCTTCTAGGGCCTTGAGGGTCACGTCTGAGACCTGTTGAAAATAGGCATTCAAATCAATCTGTGCCTGGTACACAGGATGGACATATTCCCATGCCCTGTGAGGATATCATAGGTCGCTGGGATGCTAAGTAAGATGCTTGTCCAGGCCTGGGATTCTGCCTGATCATCATAGGCTGATCTCCAATTGAGAAAGACTGCAGGCTCCAAGACAGCTTTAAGCAAATGGTACCAATGAAAATATATTTGTAACTGCATTGACCACTGAGCAAGGACCTGCTGAAAGTAGGGGGAATCTGAGCCTGACTCATTGGCTGATTTTCCGATGATGGAGAGATCAGCTATGGGGGTGGGAATCCAGGGCTGGTCTTTGGTGTTTGGGCCCATATTGACTGGGAAGGCTTCTATGGGACTACAGACTGACAGTAGTGCAGGCTGTGCCGGTTGTAAGACATCTGGCACCGTGGAAGAGTAGCCACCACCTGAGGCAGGCTGGTATTGGGGTAGATTGCCCCAAGAATATTGTATCAGAGGGGTAACTGCCAGCAGTGGTGGTGGAGCAGAGGGGATAGCAGCACATGACTTAATGACAGTTGCCTTCTCTTTGACAGATTTTGTGCGACCCAAACTGATAGCTACATTCTCCTTGACAGAGGTAGAACCCAGAGGAAACTGCTCTGAAATGTTGGATCATCTGGGCCATCTGGTCCCATTGGAAATTTTTTAGGGGATCTTTTTTGATCAAACCATATTAGCCTGGAAGCCATTCATAAATTCTCATCTTCTGTGGAAACAAAAGCAGAACCTCTTTTCCAAAGCAACATATCCTTAGACCCAAATTTTGAAGTCAAAATACCTTTAAAATATATATATATTAGTTTGACTTAGTAGCCTTTACAATCAAATGTCTTTGTGCTGTTAGCTCATTAACAGTCAAAAATTCAAAGAAAACACAATAATATACATAATCCAGACTCTCTGTATATTTTCCATCTTTACATGGCTTATTTCTCTTTATATTACTTTCACTGTCTCTTTAAAGATTTTATTTTTTAAAACTATTTATTTCTTTATACAACTACTTATACTCCTTATCATCTCCCTTCCAAGCCTACGTACATTTTTCCATACTGTACACCATTTAGAGGTTTTTTTCCACCTGAATCTGTCCTCTTGTGTATCTGTAATCATTTTCTGACCAGGAGAGTTTTTAAATTGTTAAACTGCAGGGCTAGTACTGAAGCTGCAGTTTTGGCTGATGGCTCCACCCCGCTCAGTTTTTCAATATGGTGGAGGTATGTTTACTGCTAGCTCTCAGACCTATGCTTACCACAAACTCTGGGAAGCTGTAGGTCTATGACTCCACCAAGCAGCATGTAGTCCAGAAACCTTATAGCAAAAGCTAAATCTGCCACATAGCATGCTGTTCAGCTTTCAGACACCTCTGTGTATCATGATGAGAATCCACCATGCTGTAGCTCAACCCCACATGCCGTGACATCTCTGTATCACAGCTTGCATGAGAGACACAACTAGGAAACTGTTTTTGACTCTGATTATGTGTTCTAGAACCCTTTTTTAAACTTTCTCAAGTCTATGCGGTTCAATGCCCCATGTTAGGTGGCACTTGTAACGAGAACCTCAATGGTCTATATATGTCTCATTTTATTAAGGGGTTCTATGGGAAAAACAGACTCACTGATACAGGATAAGGTAATTCAGTTGCAGAGTCCTTGGAAAGCTGGGAACTGATCATATGCTGCTTCACACTGTCTGATTCTGTCTTCACCACCCAAGAGTGCATGACCCCCTTCCTCCTCCCTTTTAATCAGTCACACAGGCAGATAGGAAGCACCACCTCATCAGGCCAGATAGCCCAAGGTCATGGACAGGGTGAATTCCCACTATAAGGAAGGAAGGAAGAAAGGGAAGGTAAACAAAGCAGACATACTTCTTCCATAAATCTTACCCTCACTTCTCCCTCCTTTCCCCCTTTCTCTTCCGCACTGGTTTGCCTTTCTATTGCTGCAATAAACATCATGACCAAAAGCAATTTGTGGAGGAAAAGAGTTGTTTTTGCTTACAGATTACAGTTTACAGTCCATCATGAAGGGAAGTTGGTACAGAAACCCAAGGAATAAATTTGGAGGAAAGCACTGAAGCAGAGGCTGTGGGGGAGTGCTGCTCACAGGCTTATTCTCCATGGCTTGCTCAGCCTGCTTTCTGGTACACCCCAGACCGTCTGTCCAGATGGCACTGCATCTGATAGACTAGGTCCTCCAGCCTCAATAATTAAACCAGAAAAGACCCTACAGACTTGATGACAATCTGATGGAGGTGTTTTTTCAATCCAAGTACCTGTTCCCAGATGACTCTGACTTGTGTCAATTTAACAAAAACCTAATGGGGATATCTTCTTTGCAATTATTTTGTTTTCTGACATCTCCAGTAACATCCTCTGTGCTGTTCTTACTCTAATAATTCTTGTTTTCTCCTTTTTACTCAATCAATTTAACTCAAGATGTATCATCCCCGGCATGCATGGAACCTTCTGCTCAGCTAGATAAGTGTGGCTAGCTGGCCCTTCAAGTCATGGACTGCAGCCTGCCATGTATCACCACGACATTGTCTGTCAGGCTGCACTTCTTTCGCCAGTCCTATGACCCCTAACTGCACCCTATTCCTTTCCTACCAAATTTACCATTTTATGCACTGAGTACCTGAGTGCAAGTTTTCTCCTCTGCACTTTATATAAAAGCCCTCCACCCCCAGTGGAGAAGCTGCCGACTTTCATGGCCAGCTCACCATGGGAGAGCTGTCATATTAACCTAGCTGGTTGCAAAGAAGTCAGAAGACGCCCCAAATGGGAATGTTGCATCCTTGCTATTCATTCATTTAGCAATGAGTGCTTCTCAATTATCTCTTCTTTTGTGCCAACATCAAGAGCTCTGAAAGGGTTTTGGAAATTTCATTTAATTTCCCAAATTTTTGAGAAAAAGATGTGCCAATTTCAGTTGGGCCTTTTGTGTGCAATACATTTGTAATTCTCTATTACCTCTTCATTGTGCCTGCTCTATTGACCCTCCTGTTTCTCCAGCTTTACCTTTTTAATGTCTCCTGTCTTCAGTTGTTATTATCAGCTTTCATTGCATTTCTCTGGAAATGTTGAAATGAAGAAAACAGTGTTATAGAAGGAGGGAATACTCTAATTACAATGGCATGAAAAGCATCTGAAGAC
>CABHPH010162424.1:6056-47440 GCA_902168325.1 Peromyscus nudipes | reverse complement strand
TCTCTTAATTAAATTTTTGAGTTTTTGCCCTTTGATAGTCCTAAGCTAAGTGTTATGATACAGACAGACACTATTTTTGGCCCTTGGAAACTTAGTGTGTAAAAGGAGATAAAGCGTATGAGTACAACCTTCCCAAATGGCACGATAAGATGGTACTGTATATGACCAAGGGCCAGGCCCAGCTCTGTCACTGGTTGAACAGACCCCTCCCTTTAAAGGACTTCTTTCTTTATATTTAAAATGAGAGGGGGCTGAGGGTTAAAACTTAGTGGCAAAACACTTGCCTAGCATGGTCAAGGTTCTATGTTCCATTCCCAACATCAAAAAAAAAAAAAATACAAAATGTAATGCATTAGTAGACTTCACTTCCCCTTTGTAAAAGCAATCAGTTTAAATAATCTTCAATTTAAGTTAATCAACCTCTAACACAATTCAGCTGATGTTGGTGAGAGCTCAGCCAATCAGAACCAAACCTGGAGATCTTCCTGGGAATTCTAGCACATCATGCTCTTCCTCCTGCGTCATGGGGTGATGGCAAATGCTGTGACCATTTACAAGAGAGTCAGAAGGGGCACTGGTGAATAGCAGGATCAAGACACTGGCAGGGATACAGCCTGAGCTAGCACCAAACACCCCAGAAGCCAAACAATGTATGTGGCTGCTCCTTGAAGGACAAGCATGATTTGGTCAAGAAAGAGGGGGAGAATGTTATTAACATCGGACAACATGACTCTGAAGGAAGCATATGCTTTCTCTACACCAGCATTTGAAATGACTTTTAATCGACTTTGCTTGGTGGAAGCATGATGGGGAATATTTTTTTGTTTTTGTTTTGTTTTTTCGACACAGGGTTTCTCTGTGTTGCTTTGCACCTTCCCTGGAACTCACTTGGTAGCCCAGGCTGGCCTGGAACTCACAGAGATCTGCCTGGCTCTGCCTCCCGAGTGCTGGGATTAAAGGCGTGCACCAGGTGGGGAATATTATTTTAAGGTGTGTTACTTTTGCTTATGTTGGGTTTGTTTAACTCTGAAGCTGTGTTACTGTGCCTGTCTAATAAAGAACTGAATGGCCAATAGCAAGGCAGGAGAGAGAGATAGGTGGGGCTGGCAGGCAGAGAGAATAGATAGAAGGAGAAATCTGGGAGGAGCAAGAAGGGAGATGAAGGAGTGAAGAAAGAAAGAAGCAGCCAGAGGAGGAGGAGAACGTCAGGGGTCAGCCACCCAGCTACACAGCCAACCACAGAGTAAGAGTAAGATTTACATAAATAAGAGAATGAGAAAAGCCCAGAGGCAAAATACAGGTGGGATAAAGTAAAGAAACGTTGGCTAGAAATTAAGCCAAGCTAAGGCCTGGCATTCAAAATTAAGAATAAGCCTTCGTGTGTGATTTATTTGGGAGCTGGGTGGTGAGCCCCCCCAAAAAAGACCAAAAGCCCCCAACAACAGAAGCAGGGAATTCATATCCATTCAATACAGAACATGTATAATGTTAATGTTGGTTATGTGATTGAAGATGGCACACATAGGCTCTGTTTAGAAGACACGTTCCAACTTGAGCAGAGGGGCTAGCAGGTAACCCAGGGTCTGTGGAAGGAAAGATGAGTCCAGGAAGGAGTGTTGTCTCTTGAATTTATGATTGGGAAGATTGTAATTCGTATCACATAGATACGGTGACTAAAGTACAGAAGCAAAAATGTCATATACAAGGTAGGCAGATGTCACTATTGGTGATAAGACCGAGAAATAACTCTCTGATATCTATCAGCCCTGGCTTCAAAATGTGGTTGTGACTTCCCAAAATATGGTCTCCAGTCCAACCAAGGACAGGGAAAGCGAAATAAATTTTGTACTACAAAGTAAAATTTAAAAAAAAAAAAGGACTTAGTTCAAAACACAGGGAAAATGCCATTTAATGTACTAAGATAAAATAACATATTTCTCATAATTGGTATTCAGTGTTATTCTAAGTAGAAAACATTTTCAATGACTAGCATGAATTTATCATTCATCTTTTATTAAGAAATATTGGTGTTAAATATTTATTTACTTATTTATTCATTCATTCATTTATCGTGAGGCAGAAGTCTTGCTATTTACCTGAGGTTGTCTGCAAACTTGCCCTGCTTCAGTTTCCCAATACGTGAGATTACAAGTGTGAATGTGTCACTACATCTGTTTTAAACTGTATTGATCGATCTATCTGTGTGTGTGTGTATGTGTGTGTGTGTGTGTGTGTGGCATGTGGAGGTCAGAGGACAACCTATGTGTGTAGGTTCTCTCCTTCCACCACCTGAGTTCCTGTCATGGAACTCAGGCATCAGGCTTAGCTGCAGCCACCTTTACCCACTAAGCCATTTCTCCAGCCTCGCTCAATTTTAAATGCAAATCATATGAACAGGTAATTTGCACGTGGAATTATTAGATTTCCACACTATTATGTGACCTCAGTGAGTGTGTTATAACATGCATTTTGTTCCAACCAGAGCATCCGAAGCAGTGACTAAAACAACACACCTGATTTTATTTCAGACACAGTAAGCATACGTTCACCAGCCAACTGCGTCCTGAAGGGTGAACAAGGAAGGACTGGAAGGAGAAGGAACATCTGTCTCTTCTTGCATCTTTTGCAGCGGTTGACTAATATAAGGAAATAACTCAGAAGGGATAGGGCCAGGCTCCTTGGTCATTTGCATTTCCTAGAACAGTGAACACTGCTGCTTTGTGATGCCTGAGCTAAGCATGGCCTCTCCAGCTGGTCCGTGTCAGTGTGCTCAGCCTATAGGAAGGCTTAGGAGTCACAGCTCCAACACATCAACATGCAATCACTCTCAAACATACTCATCGTCAGGAATGTTCCATTCACAGACGAATCTTCAACACTATGGAACAGGGTGGTGAACACTGAGGCAGAAGAGCAGGCCTGAGGGTGAGCCCAGGAAGGACTTATCCAAAGGCTGTAACTTGAGAAAATGTTATGAGAAAAAGGAGAGGGTAAAGAGGAAAACTGGAAACCCCCAGCTGAAGCCAATATAGAACCAGTTGGAGTCACTGGTACAGAGGCACTTCAGAGTATATTACCTGAGACCCATTGTAATCCTAAGTGTCCAACTCTGCGTGGAGATTTAAGATGTTAATGAGACATGCATAGAAATTGTATGTAGAACTACACACAACACAGACAGCATATGTGAGAAGGCCTGTGCTGTGCAAACAACCCCTGAACCTTATGTGATATTGGAGCCTCCACCTTTGCTACTAAGCATCTAGCTTTTCTCTGCTCTGGCCTGCTTCCTCCCCTAGAACTGCATAGTTTCTGAGCAAATTCTCTTGCCTTGCTCCATTTCTGGGCTCTGACTAATGGCCTTCCCTCCACACTGCTTCTCTTTGAGCTATTTCATGATTAAAAAAAATAAAGAAGTATTCTAGAACCTTAGTGTGAGCCACCACGAATGCAACCTGCAGTCCTGTTATTTCTACTGTGCACACCGGCTAGTCTGGACTGCCCTCCTTCAAGGCAGGACTACACGCCTGTAAGCTACACATTAAACACCTTCAGCAGAGCAGAGGAGGGCATCCCACCCCTTGCTGCACATGGCCCATGGCCATAAGCTGTAGATGGTACTCTACTTACTGCCCATCCCATTCACCTTCTTCTAGTGTACTCAAAAAAAAAAAATTCTTCCCTTTTTTTTTTTTTAATACAAAGAAGTAGTAACAGCCCTCTCTGAAAATCTTAGAAAAGTTGGGGTCGGGGAGTACAGAAGAGAAATTTTACTTTATTGACATTCAAGAAGCTTCTAAGACTAAATTGAAAGAAGAAATACTAGTCAGAATTAGGAACTTTCATCTCTCATTTCACTTTCAACTTCAGAAATGAAATAGAATCACACCCCCCTCCCTAAGCTAAGGTAAAATTGGTCCTCAGCTTGTAAGCAAGCATTCAGTGCAACTCTAGGCTACGAGCCAGCATGGTTTGTTATGTCGAGATAAAGCCTTGTATGTCCTAGATTGATCTCAAATGGGCTATGTCACCCTGAATCGGTTTGAGCTTCTGATCCTCCTGCCTCCACCTCTGGATGCTGGGATTACGTAAGACATGCCACATGCATCACTACATCCCGTACATACAGTGTTGGGGGTTGAACCCAGGGCTTTGTGCATGCTTGGCAAGCATACTATTAACTGAGCTCCACTCCCAGGCCACTCCCAGTAATGGAACAGGCAAGTGTAGAGAAAGCTTAACAACTGGGGACCCCTCTTAACTTCAGCTACATACACACATCTTTCCCAAAAAATTGACTTAGCAACCTAACATGCTCAACTGTATCAAGCTGCACACACAAACACTCTGAAACAAAGCACTCAGGACACTCTGACCTATAGCACCTACTGACTCTTGCAACTCCCTTTTCATGGCCAAACACTTCCTGAAGCACCTGAAATGAGGTGCAGTAGGCTGATCTAGTCTGGACAAGTTTTGGATATGTGCCCTGTGAATGAACTTCTAGGGAGAATCTCCTATTTACCATACTATACTATTGTGAGTGACTATCCTAGGAGTCAATCAGCTGCCATCTTGGAGAGTTCAGTTGTGCCCCCTTGAAAAAGGTTTATCACAGCTGGGCTTACGGGGTGCTTACACCCCTCATGGAAGACTGGAGAGGGTCACAGACTTTATCTGACTATCCACCTGCTCCCTGTCACCTGTTGTACACAACTCTGCCTTAATTGCTTATGGCTTCAGGGAGGAACTTGAGTATATAGGCGGGGACTGGGGTCCATGGGCAGAAGGCTCCATCTATGTGGCTACAGGGAAGCTCTCACTCCTGCTGGGTAAAGGCTTTCTGGGTCTTTCCTGTGGCAGGGAGGAGCACTCAAACCCTTAATGAACTCGTTGGTTCCCCAGAGTAAACTTCAGCAGAAATGTGCCTCTGTTTGTCCTTGGAACCTTAAAAGGAGAGATATATGTTGTTTGTGTTTCTCCCTGGGAAAGAATTTTAGCAACATATGCCTATGCGTGATTATACACGAAAATTATTAAAATAAGATGTATTGTGGGGAAAGACCCTTCCAGTGAACAAATTCCTTAACTCAAGCCTATCAATCAAAACAGAAGACCACTCACACTCCATGCCTAGCCCCTGAAGATCTGAGGCCACAGCCCTCTTCTTCCTGTACACCTTCTCTGCCTGCCAATCAAGGCAGGCTCAATGATACAGCACCCTCTCTCCTTGCAATCTGCTCCTTGGGATTAAGGTTTTAATGTATTAAATGTGTTCTATGACGTTTTCCTCATAAACCACCCTGCTTGTACAATGATTGCATTCTTTCTTTAATCACCAGCTCAGGACATTTGGTAGCATGAGTGACGGGAACATTTTAAATTCATGGGAAACACAAAACTCCCTTTGTGGGCATTGGTTTCAGCTGCCGCCTCAGGTAACAAGAGTTGAGTTAAGTTTTCCTTCTTCTCCTTTCCTTAGCCATTGAGTCTCTGGCCAAGGTGCTATCGAGTAGCCTGGTGACCTGCAGGCCAAGGGAGAGTGGAGGAGATGAATAACAAGTTAATGCACCAGCTGGAGAGTGGGATACTATCACAGGAGGCAGCTGCCTTCCCAGAGCAGACCAGCATTGGGTCTAAGGTCAGTCCTGGAGGCACAGAGATCCATGTGTGCCAGGGCTGCCACAGGAGGTAGGGAATGCTCCCTGCACTCTGTTTCTACTGGACCTGGATTGACGGCCATCTAAGCTGGAACATTCCTGCTCTCTGCTCAGAGGTCCACAGTTAGTTTCACTCAGATTCTTCTTCTGGAGTTGGAGGCATAGTTCAACAGCAGAGCACATGTTAGCATGAGCCACTCTGTGTTCCATCCCCAGCACCTCAATTAAAACAGCAACCAATGAACACCCAAATCCTGTATCTGCACCTGGAAGGGTTCAGTTTCTCCTTGCTCCTTTATATCTTAATCTGCAAACCAGGGATAATATAATCACCTATCTTATTGGCTTTCAGAGAGGAAGCAGTGAGAAAATATGTGCAGTTCTCTGAAAGCTCAAGGCACATAGAGTTTGGTTAAAAAACCACCAGGATTAGCCGGGGGGACATGTTGGTACATGCCTTTAATCCCATCACTTAGGAGGCACAGGCAGGCTGATCTCTGCAAATTCAAGGCCAGCCTGGTCTACAGAGTGAGTTCCAGGATAGCCAGGTCTACAAAGAAAAATCCTGTCTACAAACAAACAAACAAACAAACAGAAGTACCAGGATAGTTGGTGCTTTAAAGGGCAAGCTATTATCCAAAGTCCAGCCTCTGCTACTTGCTCAGTGGTTCATTTTCTGCATAGGCCTCAGCTCTGTGTGGGAGCTATAGCCTGGAGTCAGGAGCAAGTGGATCCACACATCACCCTTTATCGGTGACACTCTTTTGTCTTCCTTTGTGTCCCTCTCTAGTCCCCCAATCTCTTTTTCCTTTTCTTTGCTCCACAGACCATTAGCTACACTCTTTCCTTACCAAATAATTTTAAAAGGTCTTCTTAGGATTCTGAAAGAAATTGCTTTGCCCAGGCAAGGAGTCTAACAGATCAGTGGCTCTCTAAGCTGCCTTGGAAACTGATGGCAATTATCCTGTTCTTTTATATCTGTTCGGTAAAAGCCAGGATATTATTAAATATTCCATAATATACAAGATAAGCCAGCAAATAACTACCCTGCCTGAAATACCAATCATGCCACAATTAAAAACCCCTCAGTGGATAAACAGTAGCCTTTTAGCCTAAATTTCCTGAAGCCAGAAATTTCTCTTCACAAGAGCTGATGGCCATGAGGACAGACAAGATCAAGCACGCTCAGGGTGGTATGGCCCTAGAATGCCATGATGACAGTGTAGCCCAACTCAGCCTACACACCCTGTGCCAACCCTCCCACTGAGGAAGCTCATGGTGCCTGAAGGATACTTGCCCAACGTCCTTGCTCTTGCAGTTCCTGCACAGTAAGGGGCAGACTTGGAACCAAGGCCATCCAATCTAAAATGCTCGTGGACTTCAAAGACAGTGCTAAACGGTCTGGTGTAGAAGAAAGAATTTCCAGTAAGAGACCAGGTCAAGACAGACGTGAAACCCATGCTTCAGATTCCACCTTCAGCCACCTCACCCATTCTAATCTAAACCCCAACTTCTGGAATCTTCTGAGCTCCACCATGCTCTTCCTCTACGTTTCCAGTTTTGTTTCTTTTAGCCAATCATCTTATTTAGAGAATCTTTCGCTCCATTTAGTAATTTCCAAACCCCAGCATCTTCAACACCTCCCATCCCACTACTCCAAGAAACACGGGACTGCAGAAACATCCTGGTTTGTACTCTACTTCACTAAGCATTCCCATTGATCACTCTGTCACTGTGGGGATCATGGAGAATGTGTCAACAATGTGACGCATTAGCTAAACAATGTAAGCTCAAAGAAAAGAGACTAATTTCCATTGTGTACCCAGATAGATTCCATTCTGCCACAGATACTTGCATTTCAAGAGCCAATTTTTGTAACCTGAATAGCTTTGGACTTAACCTGATAGGGGCAACAAGGTCATGAAGAAAAGACAGACACACAGACACACATACAGAAAAGCTGGCATGGGGTGGGCCGTGTGTTCTGGTGGAGACCAACCAGCAGGCTGGAAACTCTGCATGTCTGTTCTACGTACCACTGAATGAGGGGGTGATTTTAGGGCACACAGCTGAGCAAGGAGACAGGCTTAGTTAAAGCAAGGTCTCTGTACGGAGGCCGTCTCAAGCAGCAGTCATCTGTGCACAGTTCACCTGTGGTCAATACTTTCTGCACATTCTTATCTAGAGAAACAGCACGGGCCTTTTTGCCTATTTCTACGCACACATTTTAACTATGCAATATGCATTTTAAATATGCAACATTTTCTTTATCAAACTCTTCACTCCCTGCCTGTCTGGTGAAGCTTCCTGGGGTCTTTAAAGGATTGTTAACCTAAGAATGATTGCACTCTTTCTGCATTTGCAGATCCAGGAAAGGGAGTAGGAAAGGGGGAGAAGAAGAGATAAGGAGTTTTTTCTCTTCTGGATTGACAAATGGACCCTTCATTTTTCACTGGACTCCTTATTGCCCTTCAATTTCTGTGTCTTGGGCTGCATGCCAGGCTGATTATGTCAGAGTTAGAACCAGCAGAGCAATTGCATGCATGCATAGTTGTAATGGCTGGGAAGGCAGACCACATCTCACCTCTTGGCCTCCAGTGACTCACTGGCTGTTAGCGATTGTATCTTCTAGCTTGTTCTCAGGGATTCCATACCATACCATGTTTACTGCTTCTTCTAGTACATGTCTTACATTTCTTTGAACTCTTAATGATCACTCTTCCCCAGATGTACCTGCTCAACTCTCCCACATTGTTTCTAGAGAAAGTTATTTGAAGTTCAAGTTCATGAAGTTTACTCCCTAAAACACTTTAGTGGCATCTGATCTCCTTCATGGATGTCATAAACTCAACCATGGCATGACAAGGCATGGCACAGAATACCAGTAGTGTGTGTAGTCTCAAAGAAGTCTGTGAGCAATGAATTTGCCACCTCCGGAAAGCCATTCTCATGATGACACAGATGTCTGGCATGGCTTCTGCTTTTGACTCAGCTCCAGCTACCACACGATTCAGACTTCAGGCCGAGCATTGTCGCCTGCTTGATCTGCCCTGTTTCCTGACTCGATTCTGCTCATCTTTTTTGCCCATCTCCTGTTTATTCTTTCCTTCAACATATAAATCATCCCCCACCCAAGTGGACTAGCATTTACCTTCTCTGAATACACTGCTTTAAAGCTATCTTTTCACTGTGGTTTCTCCAAGGACCATTAATTCTCTTGAGGGCAGGAACAATGTGGTACTTGTGCACAAGTCCCTTGTCCATGGCCCCAATGATCACACACCAAATATTTTCTGAACCAAATGCTAATCTGAGAATCCAAAGCCCATTGTCTGGACCCAGGAGTCGTTTGTTAGCTGAGGATTAGCTATTTGCTAGGCAAACACATTTGTCCTAATGAATTTTTTTCAAATATGAAAAGACCATACTTTCCCCAAAAGGGTTTTAATGGTATAAAATTAAATAAAATGTTCATAAATAAATAACATAGTGCTTGGAATTTAGCTGAAATCCGAAATATATACTGTCTTAGCTAGAACAAGGTGGCGCACACCTATAATTCCAGTACTTGGGAGGCTGAAATAGAGGATTGCTATGAGTTCCAGGCCAGCCAGGGTTACAGAGAAAGATCCTGCCTCAAAAATTAGTAAATAAATAAATAAATCTCTTTTTGTTTTGTTTTGGTTTGGTTTTTGGTTTTTCAAGACATGGTCTTCCTGTGTAGCCTTGGCGTCCTGGAACCTGCTTTGTAGACCAGGCTGGCGTCAAACACAGAGATCCACTTACCTCTGCCTCCTGAGTGCTGGGATCAAAGGTATGTGATACCAACACCCAGCCAAATAAATTGTTTTTAAAGTATGAAGTTTTGGTAGAGTTATGTCCCAAGTGGCTAAAAACCAAGCCCTGTAAGCACAGGTTATCACTGACTACATGAATGTTCTAGTTATTACCAGTCTTCTAATGTTTTAGTATAAGCATGTTATCTACCTTTTTGGAGCTAAAGAGATTGCTCAGTGGTTAAGAGTGAATACTGCTCTTCTAGAAGACCCAAGTTCTGTTCCTAGCCCCAAATTGAGTGTGACCTCTGTAGAAACTGTGTGTGTGCGCGCGCGCGCGCGCGCACACACACACACACACACAATTTAAAACAAAAATAAAGTCTGGGCAGTGGTGGCACACGTCTTTTATCCTAGCACTTGGGAGGCAGAGGCAGGCAGATCTCTGCAAGTTCGAGGCCAGCCTGATCTACAGAGAGAATTCCAGGACAGTCAGAGCTACACAGAGAAACCCTGTCTTGAAAAAAACTAACTAACTAACTAAATAACTAACTAACTAACTAAATAAATAAATAAATAAATAAATAAAATATTTTCAAATTCGTTGTTACAAATTTTCCTGATGAGTATTTGAAATTTTCCTTTCTATTTTGGCTCTTAAATGGCAATAAATGAAATAAAAATCTGTGCACACACAACAAAGCTGTGATGTTCAGAATCAAGGCTGTGTTGGGGGATTGTTGGAGGATAGAGGCTGAGGGAGCCTTTGGTGTTTGAAAGACTTTCTGTCTTGATCTGGCAGATGTTACACACATCTGTTATCACCATCTACTGCCGTGTGCTGCATTTTGACAACACTCTCCACCAAAAAAAGACGTTGAAGTTTTACCCTCCAGCTTCTGCAATGTGACTCCATTGGGGACAGACTTCCAAATGGGATCGCTAAAGTGGATTCTTATCCCATGTGACCTGCATCCTCATAAGAAGGGAAAGTTGACATGCACAGACAGGAAAGCATCATAAGAAATGGCACACTGATTGGAGTAACAGGCTATCAGGCACCCAAATGGCAGCTCACCACCACCTGTATCTCAAGTTCCAGGGGATCTGACACCCTCTTCCGGCCTCCAGACATACATATGGAACATATACATACATGCAGACAAAACATGCACACATAAATCAAAATAAATAAACCTTTTTAAAACAATAGATTTTGTACCAGTTAGATGTCACCAGCCTGCACTGAAAGAGACAGAGACAAAATAAAATAAGAAAACATTTGAAGTCAAGCATAGTGATGCACATTTAGAGTCCTAGGGTTTCAGAGGCTGAGGGAGGAGAACCAGGAGTTCAAAGCCAGCCTGAGCTACATAGCAAGCTCCAGTCCAGCTTGGACTGTGTAGTTAGACCTTGTCTTCAAAAAAAAAGAAGAACCAAGTAACATGAGCCTGTAAGCAAAGCCATAGATGTAGACTAGGTGGGATGCCTGTGAGTCAGGAGAGTGTCACTGCCCAGGGAACTTATTGAACTGAACTTGGTGCCAGAGAATAATTATTGTGAGGTTGTGAAATCTCGTGAAAAACTACCCTTCTCAGCTATAAACTTCTAGATCTTTTCCTCCACTAGCACCTCATCTCAAAGCTAAGCTTTAAGGCAATGTCCCACGAGGAGGGTCCCTGTAGGTATCATGACAGACAGGAATGAATGGCGAAGAGATGAGAAAGAAAACTAGATTCAGTTTGACTCAGTCAAATTGGACCAAACTTCTAGAGTTTGATGCCAGGCAGTTTATTGTAAGTATATTTAAATACAATAGAATTTGGGAAAATGTTTGCAGACAACAAGCATTCTCATTCCAGGTGCACACTAAAGCTTGGGTGTGACTCTATGTGACTGTGAAGGTGGACTCTATAGCTAAAAGACCTACAACCCAGTGTGGCTTCTGACCCAGATAGCATAGAGATCAGCAGGTCATAAAATGCATGTGACATCTCCCCTAATAATGGGTTCTATTAGCTGGGAGCTAAAGATAATGGTCTAGGGAGGGAGAGTCTGGGATAAACATTCTGGGGATTTGGGTGAGATCTGACTCTACTGATAGTCAAAGGTCACCGGGTCATTAACAATATCCTCTCTCAGCTTTCTGGGTGGAATGTAGGTATTTTATCTCCTCCACTGAATAGATAACCCCATGTGTTTAACATTCCTGGTTTTCCTAGTGCTCTGGGGATGAAAAGACCTCTGTGCTCCCAACAGCCCCCATCTGGCTCTATTCCGGAACTTGGTTTGGAGCAAAAGTCTAGACCATGCAGCTCAGCAGCACACACACTCTCCCAACAGCTTATTGTGAAGTCTGGTGCTCTGGACACAGAGATTCCCAATATTTGATGGCACAATCGCTATCTGGTGGTTCTCTTAGCAAGGAAAAACCCAGGAGTCCCTACCAGGCTCCCTACATACTCTTTAAAGGACTTCCCGTAGACACCTCTCTGTCTAGCTTCCCAGGTCTCCCACCCATCCTTCATGCCCGTTGGTGGTTTATAGGCATCTCAAGGCCTTTATCTAGCACTTATCAGCTCATAAAGAGCCCAGCTTTCTCCCATTGATTCTTTCTAGTGCTTTCTAGAGCTATCTTCCAGGGAACTGGTTTAAGACGAGATACTAATTGGGAAAATAGTCACATTAGCCAGGATCAGCTGAGGCTACAGACCTCAGCTCAGCTGTTGATCAGTCTCTGGGCCACATGGAGATGCTGGGAGAGAGGTGCGAACAATGGGCTGTGTGGTGGTGGCAGGGAGTGGGCACACACACACACACACACACACACACACACACAAAATACACTTCAAAGCTTTGCCATGCACCTGCTGCATCTGTGTCCACTGTCTCTGCTATTTTCCTTCTCAAAAGATCTGGAGGAGTGCTTGTTCTATTGTTCCATTCCTCTCGAGCAATGGCTCGCAACCTTCCTAATGTTGGGACCCTTTAATAGAGTTCCTCATGCTGTGGTGACCCCCAACCATAAAATTATTTCATTGGTACTGCATAACTGCAATTTTGCTGTTGTGGATTGTAATGTAAATATCTGACATGTGACCCCCAAATGGGTCGTGACCCACATACTGAGAACTAGTGCTCTAGAGCAACTACAAGAAGGGAAGGAAGCCTTTTAGACTGAAAGAGTGGAGAGGGCAAAGAAGAGGATTCTCTCTAGGTGGTACTCCCGAGAGTCTGTCCATGACATCCTGATGTCTTTAAGTCATTCTCCCGCCTAGCATTGTAAGCCAAGCCTTGCAGGAAGTGAGCTGGGCTCTCTTCCAGTCCCATTCCTGGGTCCTTTTGCCTATGCCCCTCCCTCCAGCTCTCTCAGAGGAGTCTGCTTCCTCTGGGGGATGCCCTTCCTTCTGAAGCATCCCCGCTGGCTCTCCAGGATGGCTTCCGCAGTTTGCTCACTTCAGGGTCACTCTGGCTCCCCTGGTCTGCCGTGAAGATTCCATCCACCAAGATTCCATCCACCACACAACAGAATTGCCCTTCTGTCTCTTTCCTTTGAATATATCTCCTTGTATACTGGAGTCCTAAGCCAGAGGCCTGACTCTGGGGAGAACCCCAAAATACCAGATCTTACCACTTACTCCAAAAATGTCAACTGTGTAGAAATAAGTAACAGTGATAAAGAATGTATTTCAGTGTCTGCAGAACTGGAAAGGACAGCAGGCCAGCTACCCAAATTCTGTCTTCAAGGTCCTGACAATCACCACAGAATTATACAGGGGAAGAAGACAGGGCAAGAAGTTTGCATAGTCCAACAGACTTGGTTGGTCAAACTGTGCTCTGATTGGTCATTGTATCAGGTCTGGTGATTGGGGATTTGCTGATGCAAGGGAAGTTGTTGCTGCCTGGGGGTGGGGTGAGCAATTTCAGTTCTGATCATGAGATGGCTGCTTTGGGTTGGGGGTGGGAGCATTCCTGGTCCTGGAATATGAGATAGACTGAGGAGCAGAAATCAAGTGCAATATAAGGCTGCATTTTCCTTCAGCAAAGGAGTTTCTGTCACATTTAGCTAGCAGGGACTGGCTTTAACCCATTTAATCCTGAAAGGATGATAAATAGTTCTGGTGGTGGTGCGGTGCTGGTGGCGGCACTGGTTACAGGCAGAAAAGTCACGAGCCATGGCCATGACTACCAGAGTTACAGAGAGCTTTATTGGGAGGGAGGAGGGGAGAGGAGAGAGGAGAGCCAGGCCTGGAGAGAGAGAGAAAGATGATGGGGTGGGGGAGAGGGGAGCAGAGCAGAGAGAGCAGATGGAGCGTGGGGTCTGCATCTGGCTTTTAAGGCACAGACTGTGTGATCACGCCGCGTATACGTAGTCGCCAGCGCCCCCTGATGATGTAAGACTCAAGACCCTGAACTGTGCACGTGCAGTCATGTAGCTGGCGTGAAGGCAGAATTCTAACAAATCCAGCACTGGAGACAGGGAGTAGCACCCATTGTGTGTTCAGAAGATGGCAGGTACTAATTTTGAGACACATGTAGCCCATATTTTAGTGATCTGTTAGTGAGAGGAGCACAGACCCGCATGTACACTCTGCACATTTAGCACTATATGCTATGGCCCAATGTTACCTCTGTGAATCAAGGCAGCAAGAAACATAAGTCATAGGTAGGTTCTTTGGTTATTTATTAATTTATTCATTTACTCATGTATGTAGTCCTTCCTTTATTGCAGTGCTGGGAATTGAGCTCAGAGCCTGTCATTATCTTAAATTTATCCCTCAAACAGTGTTAGCCTCTGAATCTTTATTCTCTTTGAATGTCTGGTTGTTTAGGTGCTCTACTTATATTTAAGAGTAGACTTTACAATGAATAGCTGCATAATAGAATTGAATTGGGCTCTGAGAAAATGGTTTTATTATAGTTTTCATAGCAGCTAACAAAAGGAAACAGCCAAGTAACACATGGATAGCAGGATAGAACAGATAATTCTCCAAAGAACACACACAAGTAAACTGCAAGTGTATGAGAATAAATTCAGCAGTCATCAGAGAAATGTACAGCAAGCCCACATGAGAGTTCATCGCTAAAACAACCAAACCAAAGCAAACAAAAAAAAGATAACAAGCACCTGTATGGATGCAGAAAAAGCAATCTCTGGTTCTCAAAATTTGGAAAAGTGAAATAGCGCAGCCATTGTGAAAGACAGTGTAGAGTTCTTCAAACATACTCAAAACACGATGATCATGTGGCCCGAGATTCCCCCTCTTGCGGCATTCCTATGAACTAACTGAGGTCTGTGAGAGGAATCCTCACTCCCATGTTCACTGCAGCATTTTCCATAGGAGCTGAGACATGGAAAAGATGGAGCTGTGAATCCGCCAACAAATGGGTGAAGAAAATGCTACTGTGCTAAGCAAAAGTGACTCACAGAACACATACAGCTAATTCTGCTATGTGAGGCACCAAAAATAGGCAAAGATGTTGAAGCAGACAGTAGGATGGTGGTTGTGGGGTTGGGGGGAGAATGACATATGGAGTGGTTGGTTGTTTAATGACTATAAAGTTACAGTCACACAAGAAGTTCCAGAGATCTGCTCACATGACGAAGTGCCTATAGTTAATAAGCAGCATATATGTGCAAGCTTGGAAGAGTACGTATATTATATACAAGATTTTCTGTAGCGACCCGGAGAGGTGGCTCTGAGGTCAGGTGCCCGGCCTGCGGCGGCCGAGGTGGTGAGTTCGATTCCCACGTTCGCCATCTGAAGAATGACGTCATGAATCCATTCATCGGAAAACAAAACAAAACAAAACAAAAAAAAGATTTTCTGTGCCAATTATACCGCAACAGAGCTAGAAAATAAAATAATATGAAATATTGAAATATAAAAATTTATGAGTGTATGAGCAAGACCTGTTCATGGCTTCCCTGTAAGGCGACCTTGGCTGTGCTTCTTACCTGAAGGCGTCCAAACTTAGAATTTGCCTGGCCTCAGGTTATCTCAGGGTAGATCCAGAAGCAAGCCATCCAGATCAGATAATTTACATCAGAGGTGATCACAGGAGATTCTAAGAGGGAGACAGAAAAGTGGGAAGGCAAGGGACAGAAGCTGGCATGGGTACTTTGAGCACACGAGCCCGCTGGTATCTTGGTGTGCCTGACCAGTAGCTGAAAGGGGCACACTATTGATGCAAATAATAGGAGTTTGCAGAGCTCAGGGCTTCATGTACAGAAGCTGATGCCAAAGATACAAGGTCAAGGGCTGACATTCTGCCTCAGGTCTTCACGGTTTTCTTAGACTGATTAGCTTCTCCGTAGGCGAATATCTCCATCTTTGACCTAGCTATCAGAAATCCACAATGGCTGAGTCTCAGTACCTAACTCCAGCTTTCAGTTGGCCACCCCACATTCAGTACGGAAATTCCTCAGCACTGCCCTTGTCATTAAGTCACCCTTAGTCAATATATTCTAGAGCAGCATGTTCTAGTGGAAATATAATGACTATAGAAGTGGTTTTAAATTTGAATTAAAAATAGGGTGGTGGATACACTCAGTAATTTGGCCAGCATGCACAGAGCCTCGGGGTTCATCCTTTGCAGCATAAATCTGTGTACAGTACCTACCTATAATCCGAGCACTTGAAAGGTAGGTGCAAGAGGATCAGACCCAAGGTTATCCCCTACTATTTATTAGTTCAAGGTCAGCCTGGGCTACATGAGACTCTGTCTACAAATTAAAACTAAAAATAAATAGAAGTTCATTGTAATCATGTTTTATTCAGTTCACTAACCAAAATTAATACTGCTTTAACAGATAATCAGTATTTTATCTATTTGTTTTTAATCAGCATTTTGTTTGTTTGTTGGCTACAGTACTGAGGATTGACCCTAGGGCATGCTTGGCAGAAGCCTGTGCTCAAATGCTCTACACTGACCAGCATGCCTAACCATGGTAACAATATTTTTTAAATTGCCATGTTATTTTATATCTTATCTTTCAAAGTTTTAATTACATTTGTTTGTGCATGTGTGCTGTGGGATAATGCTTTTGTACACTGGTTTAATAAAACACTGATTGGCCAGTAGCCATGCAGGAAGTATAGGCAGGGTGAGCAGACAAGGAGAATGCTGGGAAGAGGAAGAGCAGAGTCAGGAGTTGCCAGCCAGACACAGAGGAAGCAAGATGTGAAGGCAGAACTGAAGAAAGGTACCAAGCCACATGGCTAAACATAGATAAGAATTATGGGTTAATTTAAGTGTAAGAGCTAGTCAGTAATAAGCCTGAGCAAATGGCTAAGCAGTTATAATTAATATTAATCCTCAGTGTGATGATTTTGGTGCCTGGTGGGACCCGAGAACCTTCCGGCTGCGTGTGTGTGTGTGTGTGTGTGTGTGTGTGTGTGTGTGTGTGTGTGTGTATGAAAGAGAGAGAGAGACATCATGACCATAGCAACTCTTATAACATAAAACATTTAATTGGGGTGGGGGTGGCTCACTTACAGTTTCAAAAGTTCATTATCATCATGGCAGGAAGCATGGTGGTGTGCAGGCAGCCATGGCTGCTGGAGTAGTCGCTGAGAGAGTCCTATATCTTGCAGGCAACAGGAAGTCCACTGAAACACTGGGTGGTATCCTGAGCATAAGAAACCTCAAAGCCTGCCCCCACAGTGATACACTTCCTCCAACAAGGCCATACCCACTCCAACAAAGCCACACCTCCTAATGGTGCCACTCCCTATGAGATTATGGGGGCCAATTACAAACTACCACATAGAGTAGGCATGCACATGTGGAGATCAGAAGACAACTTTTAGGGGTTTACTCTCTCCCCTACCATATAGGTCTCAAGAATCAAACTCGGGTCATCAGGCTTGGTAGCAACGGCTTTTACCTGCTCACCCAGCTTGCTGGCCAGGATATTTTATATTCTGTTTCTAACTGAATCTTTGAGATCCTGTGTCTCTTTCATGTGACAACATCCTCCAGTTCAGAACAGCCAAACAGTGCATCCTCAAAGGGTATAGGTAGCAAACAGTTACCACACTGGGCAGCACAGCTCTGAGGCTGAACTCCCACTCTGAACAAAGGGTGGGGCAGGGAGGTCTACCGAAGACCTTGAGAAGGAAGCTTTTAAAAGAGGCCTCCCGTGTTTGCCCAGTTGTCCTTATTGCAGAGATGCCTGGTGACACCGAGTCCTGTGCATCCTGTCCTTGCTTCCGGGTGCAACCTGACAGGTGGCTCATTCCCCTCACTGCCAGCTTGGGTTTCAGTTCACTGAGTCTCTATGTCAGTTCACAGTCACAGATCCCTTACTAATACTCCAAGCTTTCCTTTGAATTTCCTCCACTCACAGTTCCTTTGTATTTATGGGTTTTCAGGAAAAAAAATCATTTACTCTCATTTTAGTGAAGAAATGTAGAAAACTGAAAGACATACACATATTCAAGCTGCTGTCTTTAACCTGCAAAATGTCTATATGAGGAATATGAAATGTTCTGTCCTTTTTAAGTTTTGCTCTACAGATTTTTATGGGGTGTCTGATGTTTGGTTGGAAACATCTACAACCCGCTGTCTGCAATAACTCTCTCCAAAACCAGGGAAAGATTATCCATCCAATCCAGCTGACATTGGTCCACACAGCCATGCCCAGCTCAGCTGGCTCCAGTTCAACTGAGCAAAGAACTCCAGCAGCCAAGTGAAAGCAGGCCATGAGTCAGCCATTTCCACCATCATAGACCAGGTGTCAATCACACTGACCACTTCTGTATAATGCCCCTGCCTCTTTTCCTAACATGATGACTTCCTAGAATAATGCCACCTTCTCCAACTTTTATGCTCACTTCTGCTTTTGAGAGGCTCTACATTTTTTTTTCTGATATCTTTTCTGGAATCTTGTCTGTTTGTTGCTTATAGAGACAAAGTCTGTCTGGCCTCAAATCCGCTAACCACCTGCTTCAGTTCACGGATTCAGAGGAGTCAATCCACAGTGATGGGAGAGTGTGGTGGAGTTACCTCACAGCCAATCAGGGAGCAGAAAGGGATTGCTGCGCTCACTCAGTGTTCTCCCATTTTCCCATTTTAGTCCGTCTGGGTGCCCAGCCCATGAGGATGGTACCACTCACATTTAGAGAGGGTCTTCCCCCCTTTTCAGGTAGTTCTTTAGAACCATCTTCACTGACACTCCTGGAGGTGTGACTCAATCTCCTACATGTTTCTAAATCTAATCAAGTTGGCAATGAAGATTAACCATCATAGAAAGACCAAAAAATGTAAAAATGCATGTATATATATATGAATACATATGTGTGTACATAGCTGCATAAACTTGAGTATAGCTATATATTGCCAGCTTTGTCTATAGTAAGAGAAATTCTCATAACAACGAGCAAGCCTCATTTTTATCTTCTACGAGATATGTGTACTGGCCAGTTTCATGTCAATTTGATACAAGCTAGAGTCATCAGAGAGGAAGGAGCCTCAGTTGAGGAAATGCCTCCATGAGATCCCGCTCTAGGCATTTTCTTAATTAGTGATCAATGGGGGAGGGCCCAGCCTGTTGTGGGAGGGGCCATCCCTGGCAGTCCTGGGTTCTATAAGAAAGCAAGCTGACGGCCAGGCGGTGGTGGCGCACGCCTTTAATCCCAGCACTCGGGAGGCAGAGGCAGGCGGATCTCTATGAGTTCGAGGCCAGCCTGAGCTACCAAGTGAGTTCCAAGTAAGGCGCAAAGCTACACAGAGAAACCCTGTCTCGAAAAACCAAAACAAAAAAAAAAAAAAAAAAAAAAAGAAAGAAAGCTGAGCAAGTCATGGGATGTAAGCCAGTAAGCAGCACTCCTCCATGGCCTCTGCATCAGCTCCTGCCTCTAGGATCCTGCCCTGTTTGAGTTTCTGTCCTGACTTCCCTCAGTGATGGACAGCAATGCGGAAGAATAAGTCAAATAAACCCTTTTCTCTCCAACTTGCTTTTCGGTCACAGTGTTTCACAGCAATAGAAACCCTAACTCAGATGATATGGTTCTCCACAAAAGAGCCAGCATATTTTGGAGAAAAATGCCAGGGCTGAGGCAAGGAAGCTGAGTGTGAACCTTGTACTCAAAAGCAAAGCAATGATGGGGGGCACAGCAAAAAGACATAGAAACTAATTTCAACATCAAACAGATGAGCACCACAGTGTTTTATAATTGGATAGAAAGAAAACCACTAGCCCTTGGCAACATAAATGTATAGATAAGCAGAAACTTTAATGAAGAATGAGATGTTTACATAGACCTTCCCCCACAAGGTATTTTTATAGCAGAAAATCTGCAATTGGAGTAACTATAAAAAGAGTAGTTTCCTAGGGGAGCAGGGCGCGTGGCAGACAGCCTTTAATCAAGTGATCAGTGTGCTGGGGACATTTAACTGAGAACTCCTCATAAGGCAGGAATGGAAAGAACAGACTGACTTCTAACCACAGGTCTGTAATCTGTAAAAGTGCTTATGGTGGTTGACTTTAGGTATCACTTTGACTGGATCATGGGGAGCCTAGAGAGCTAATAAGAAATCCTTCTGAGCGACCCGGAGAGGTGGCTCTGAGGACAGGCGCCCGCCCGTGGCGGCCGAGGTGGCGAGTTCGATTCCCGCGACCGTCCATCGTCCGAATGAATGACGTCATTCATTCAACGAAGAAAAAAAAAAAAAGAAAAGAAATCCTTCTGGTTTCATCTATAAGGGTGTTTCCAGGGAAGGTTGCGTATGAGTCAGGCAGATCTGCTCGGATGTGGGTGAGACAATCAAACTGGCGGGGAGTTCCGATGGAAGGTCACAGAAGAGAGTAGTTCCTCCCTTCTCCTTCTGGGGTTTCAAAAGTATCCAGGGCTCTCAGGCCTTAGACCTTGAGTAGTAGCTATACCATCTAATTCTGAGACTGAGATACCACTTGGCTTTCCAGCCTCTAAGTTACACTTCCACTGTGGGACTTTGTAAACTCTGTTATCTTGCAGGGAAATCTAATAAATGCATATATTCATGAATATGTATAGAATATGTAAATATATTACAAATTTACTCTGTGTGTAGTTGCATTTTTCAAAGGTCCCTAATACAGCATCCAATTCAGAAAGGTCAAGGAAAACTTTTAGGAACTAACTAACTAATTTTTTTATTTTCAATAAACTTATATTTTTCTAATCTTTAGATACAAGAAGACTTTTCCATGAAAAACACTATGATTATTTATCTCTCTTCCTATCAAATTATCAAATCTGTTAAAAATAATCACATACTAAATAAGGAAAGGAATCTGTGTAGTTTTCTCATTTTGCCGTGAGCAGCAGATTAACAACTCAGTCATTGAGTTACTCAAAGTTGCTCTGTTAACATATTGAAGACTTTTGGTCAAATGTGTAACACTGCTGAAATGAAGAAGTATTTCTAGTATGAACTGGGTAGAACTGATAAATCAGACATTCCATATCCTCAAGTTTGGACTTATGATAACTGTTTTTTGGGCTTCAGGAAAAAACAAAACTCTGCTAAGTAAAATTCGATCTTCACAACATTGGTTGCATGGGAAATGCCTCTCAATCACTTCCACTGATAGAGTGCTTCTCAGGATACCACTGGATGGTGTCTGCTGGATGCTTGTATCCTGCAATGGATGCACACACCTTTAATCCCAGGAAGTGATGGCAGGAAGCAGAAAAGTATATAAGGCATGAGGACCAGGAACTAGGGCCTCTTTAAGCCTTTAGCTTTTAGCAGCAGTTCAGCTGAGATCCATTCGGATGAGGACATAGAGGCTTCCAGTTTGAGGAAACGAGATCAGCTGAGGAACTGGCAAGGTGAGGTTAGCTGTGACTGGTTCTGTTTCTCTGATCTTTCAGCATTCACCCCAATACCTGGCTCTGGGTTTGTTTTTATTAATAAGACCTTTCAAGATTCGTGCTACAAGTGACACTCAGACAGGGTCTGAGAATCTGTCAGTTACAGTATAGCTGTTACGGAATAGTCTTTTTGTACACTATGAAGATGTGTTGCTCTCATTGGTCTAATAAAGAGCTAATGGCCAATAGCTAGGCAGAAAGAGGTTAGGTGGGACTTGTGGACAGGGAAAAAGAGTGTGGGGATGAAGAAGGACAGAGTCACCAGCGAGATGCAGAAGAAGGAGGACATGTAGAAAATGAGGTAACAAGCCATGAGCTATGTGGCAGCACGTAAACCAATAAATATAGGTTAATTTAAGTTGTAAGAGCCAGTGAATAACAAGCCTAAGCTATTGGCTGAGCTTTTATAATTAATAATAAGTCTCTGTGTGGTTATTTGGGAGCTAGCAGTCCCAATGAAAAACCTCACCTACAGTAGCCATGTTAATTTACAGATTTTTTTAAAAAATAAGTTTTATTGTTATTATCTGTTAGTGTGTGTGTGTGTGTGTGTGTGTGTGTGTGTGTGTGTGTGTGTGTGCTGAAGCACACATGCCAAGGAAAATTTTTTGGAGTCAATTTTCTCTTTCCACTGTGGGATCCAGGAACCAAATTCAAGTACCACCAAGATATCTCCCTGGGTCTAACTTCCAGATTTGAGCAAGTGTGTTGTGCTTTAGTGAAAGGGTGTCCTTGTTTTCAGGAAACATCCATTCATCTAGCCAGAGGATTCAGCATGCTGGATTGTTTTAGGTGCTAGAGATAAAACCCAGAACCTCGCCCATGCTAAAACAATACTGTACCATTGAGTTATACCTTCAACCCCTAGGTGTCAGTTTTAAGAATTGACACAAAAAGCCAGGCATGGTGGTTCACACCATTAATTCCAGCATTCAGGAGGTAGAGACAGGTGGGTCTCTATGAGGTTGAGGCCAGCCTACATTTCAAGTTCCAGGCCACCAGGGATATACAGTGGGACCCTGACTTAAACAAACAAACAAAAAGAGAACAGAAACACACACACCACACACACACCACACACACACACACACACACACACACACACACACACATGAGAGAGAGAGAGACAGACAGACAGACAGACAGAGACAGACACAGAGAGAGGAGTATATGTATACATGTAGCCTTCTTTTCCTGTTACTCTATTCCAGTACACAAGTGCTTCTGTGGTGCCAGTAGGAAGACATTCAACAGTACCAGTCCACACACAAGTCCCTCCAAGCAGTGTTCACAGGGAGTTATACACAGGTGGAGGAGGGAAAGCCACACCCAGTGTAAACAGGACAAAAAGGTCTTCCCACACTGTTACCACAGACAAGCCCTACAGTAAATAGACACAGGTGGGGCCAGAGAAGGAACGTGTCATGTTCCCCGTCCATCAATATGGACAAAGTTTTCCTCCCCTTTTTAAAAAGCAAATATTACTTCTTAAGTGTTGAAATTTGTACCCTCCTTGTTTTAAAACAAAAAACCCGGAAGCTGTCACTTTGAGAATGAGGAGGGGGACAGGAGGGACTGGAGGTAGGAGACATGGGAAGGGTTGGTGTAGATGTAACAATCTTATTAAATAAGAAACACAGAGGCAAATGCAGAGTTAAAAGCCCAAGAGGTCAGAGCAGTAACTAAGAGCTGAGACTAAAACCACCTTCTTATCACCCGCTGCCGTCCTTCCCCTGAGAAAGAGACCTACTTCCTGTGTGTCTGTCTTTGTATTGACTTTCTGTTCTGCCTTCTCATTGGTTGTAACCGAACCACATGACCTCCTCATCACTGTCTATACAGACTTCCAGGTCTCTATGGTTGGTATTGAGATTAAAGGCGTGTGTCTCCAAACTGGCTATGTCCTTGAACACACAGACTCTGCCTGCCATGTGATCAGATTAAGGGCGTGTGCTACCACTGCCAGATTTCTGCTATGGCTTGCTATTAGCTCTGACCCCCAGGCAACTTTATTTATTAGCATACAAATAAAATCACATTTCAGCACAAATAAAATATCACCATAGGTTGGAGGGTAGAAAAGGAAAGGGGGAAGTTATGTAATTATATTTGAATTCAAAGTGTATGAAAATGAACATATATATCAACAACAACAACAAACCAAAAACTTGTCCCAAGGAGAAATTCGATGTAGCTAGAGTTTTCCTGGGCCTGCCTGGCCCACGGTCAGGACAAATCTCTCTCACCCACCAGTCCTGCAGCTGCTCAGACCCAACCAAGTAAACACACAGAGACTTATATTGCTTACAAACTGTATGGCCGTGGCCGGCTTCTTGCTATCTAATTCTTCTATCTTAAATTAACCCATTTCTATTAATCTATAAGTTGCCACATGGCTTGTGGCTTACCAGTATCTTTACATGCGGCAACTGGCGGCGTCTCTGTCTCAGCCTTCTTCCTCCCAGAATTCTCCTCTCTCCTTGTCCCGCCTACACTTCCTGCCTGGCTACTGGCCAATCAGTGTTTTATTTATCAACCAATCAGAGCAACACATTTAACATAAAGAATATCCCACAGCAATTTGAAGTAGGAAGTTTCTTCAAAGGGCTTTTTGGAAAACTAAGGAAGAATAAGCCACCACTGTTCTTCCAGGGTTTCCTGCACTCTTGGAGTTGATGCTCAGGCCTGCAGTCCCAGCATGTACTCTGGCTTTGTGCTGTGAGAAGTTGGCCAAGTGACCAAACACAGGCTTCCTAGTGGGGTGACCAGTTTCCACATCTGGCATCTGCCACTAGATGTGCCTTTGAGTGTTTCCTAGCCTGCAGTAGGCCACATCTCTAGCCATGTGGTTAGGAACAAGGTGCTCCTCCATCTGGAATTCTGAGAGGATGCTGTAAGGGCACCAGTTTAACATGGGCACATACTCTGAAATCATTGCATATTTATTATTATACCATATATAACATACATTAAATATCTGATCAAATAATACTGATAAAATATTAAATCTTGGAGCTGGAGAAATGGCTAAGCAGTTAAGAGTGCTGACTGCTCTTCCAAAGAACCTGGGTTCGATTCTCAGTACCCACTTGCCCTCTTTTGACCCCCATTAGTACTGTGTCTACATGGCACACTAATAAACATGCAGGCAAAGCATACACATAAAAAGAGGAAGTTTTAATAAAATATATATTAAATCTTAGTCTTTCTTAGTTTGCTTTCTGGCTGCCATGAAATGAACAGCTCTCTCTGCCCTACCAGCAAGGTGATACACTGCCTGGCCATTAACCCAAGACAACAGAACCCACAGAACATGGACTGAAACCTCCTAACTGTAAACCAAAACAAACCTTTCTTCCTTTTAAGTTGACTGTTGCAGGCATTCTGTTTTAGTACCAGAAAACTGACTGATACCCGCAGCTAATGTGAGGGAGTCTACAAGCCTGGCTCTTTATCTTTCTTTACCTTTTGTCTTTGTTCCGGTTTCTAGTACAGATTTCTGGGCCTATGCCTGTCCCTCTGTCTTCAAGTGGTTTACTGACTCTCTGCTTCTGACATCACGTCGCCGCCTCCTCTTCTTTGTTTGACTCCTCCTGGGTACTTTGTGTAAGGACCATTACGTCATCAGATCAAAACCACAGATTCATTCTCAATAACCTCTCCACCTCAAATCAGTTTACTTCCTCACACCTACACAGTCCTTTTTGTCTTGTCAATGATATTCACAGGCCCCAGGGTCCAGGCAGGAGATCTGTTGGGCTCAGCATTGTCCTTCTTCTGCACTGATAAGATTCTTGAAATTATTATGAATGGATAAATGTACAAAGACAGCAATAATGTATGAAAAGGGACATACAGCTGCCACAGTAGGATGGCTATAGTATTGTAGAGAGATAGCAGTGGAGTAGACCTGAGAACCCAGAAAGATAGCTCAGCATCTATGAAAACACTTGACAAAAGTATAATTTCAACTCAAGGAGGGAATTATTATTATCATCATTAATAAATGATACTAACACAGCTATCCAGTCGCCAAAGCAAAGTAAGCCTCTATCTCAATCAAGAAAAATGATAAGAAACAAACAACAACAACAAACTCCATAAAAAATAAAGACTCAACCAAGACAAACCCAGTATAGTCTACGAACACCCAGGGTAGCTGAGGCTTCTCAAGGAAACCGGAACTGCCGAAGCTTTTGTTTAGAGGACGTATGGGACCATGAATGAGTGGAACCATATACCTGGAAGTACTCCAGGTACAAAATTAACCACTCAAAAAATATGGTTGAAAAAGACCAGATTGAAGATTTAGCTTAGTTGGAGACACATGCCTACAAGCACAGGGACCTGGGTTCGGTCCTCAGGTCCGGTTTTAAAAAAAAAAAAGCAAATTCTGATATGAAAGGTGGGACTTGGTATCCCCCACACACAAAAAGCTGGTCCACACGAACAGGGATGAGACAAGTCTGCACTGCTTGAGAGACGATTGTCTCATCTTTGGGCAGAATTTTCAAAATCTGACATACTGTAATTTCCTAATTCATCAGCTGTTAAAACCAAGGCAAGGATGACTTTGCTGGGGACAAAGCAGTCATCTTTTCCTGACAGTCTGAGAGGCATTGCTTCTGTCTCCTGAACCCCAAGGAGAACATGCTCACCCACTTGCTTTCTTCCCTTCTTCTGCTAGAGATTGCTTCAAAGTTTCCAGGGAGCACATTTCCCGGTTTGTGTTACTATGGTTCGTTTTGTTTTGAATAAAAATCAATGTCACTCTGCCTGGATGAGTAATTCCCTTTTTGAATTTTAAGTTAAGGTGAGGATTTTGTTAGTTGCCTTATGCTAGGGTTGGGAAGAAAAATAAATAGAAAATAAGTAGAAAATAAATAAAAAGCAAACAGACCGAGTTGGCAACACAGGAGGAAAATAGAACTTCATCATGTGTCTGAGACTATACTCACTTGTTACACCCAGGAAAGAACCATTTTAATCCAAACTCTGACCTCCTCTCCAAAAATATCCATCCAGACTAGAGGCAATATGCCCTGAAATGGCTTTATAGAAACCCAAGCTTAGAATCCACAGACTCTAGGTGACCCACAGTGAGAAGGGCTAGACAGACTTAAGTTGTCTTTTAAAATGGTCTAGTGGAAAGAAGCTGACCATGGAGTTAAGGAATATCTGCTCTAGTCGGAGGAGTTTCTTACCAAGGTCCTTACCCTCCTGAACCTCCATGTCCTCACCTGTAAAACGGGAAGGAAACCTGTAGCTGCTTAACATTCTCGTCTTGGGTATAAAATGAGAGAGTATACACACTCCTACCAGGAACCGGGCATACTGAAAGGCCTCAACAAACAGCCCTCATTATTATTATTATTATTATTATTATTATTATTATTATTATTATTATTATTGTGTTCTTACAAAAACCCCTTAGCCCTGGGCTGGGACAGTAGCTGCATTTTCATCTCTTTTCCAGGCTACTCTGTTTCTGCTACATAATACAGAGGCCAAACACACGAAGATAATCAAACACTGTCCTTCAGAGAGTGGGCTGTCATGGGGGAGCCTTGTAGGTTGTGTTGGACCGTGGTGAGGACTTGATGGTTGAGTGAGACTTTGTGCCTCCACAGAGTTTGGGTTATTTTGTTGTTGTTTGTTTGTTTGTTTTGGCTTTGTTTGTTTGAGATAAGGTTTCATGTACGACAGGTTGACTTCTGTCTTACAGTGTATCTAAGGGTGGCCTTGAACTCTTGATCCTCCTTCCTCCGCCTGCCATACTTGACAGTTTTGATTTGTTCTGTTTTACATAAGAAGTACACATGCACTTTCACTCCTAAAACTCTAACTCCTTCCCATCTGCAGGGTGATTACAATTCTGCCATTCTGTAGGCGTTCCATCTTTTTAAAATGAGCCTTTAGACTTTTCAGTAACCTTTCCTAACCATCCATCCTCAGACACTTGATCACCCCCCACACACAGAGGGAAAGAAAACATTTGCAAACCCACATCTGTTCTAGCTCCGCTCACTTTGATGTATTCTACCTCTGGGACATGCTTCCCCTTTAAGAGTCCCACAAGAAGGGGACAGATAAAGTTGGTGTTTCTGTGGACACACAGCTACACAGAAGACTTTGGAAGGCAGGCTAGGAGGGCGTTTTTCGTAAAATTACTGAAAGGACAACTAGTCTCTGCTTTCATAAAACAACAGTGGCTGGCATTGCTGCGTTCTTGGCGGGCTGCTGCCCCTAGGAGGCTCTTTTCTCTTGTCTGCTTGTCCCAGACAAGGATGGGGAGGCCAGCGAGGCTCAGTAAGTTGTCTCAGCTGGCAGTCTTTACTCTGACTCAGGGGTTCGGCTTTTTCCCCGGGACCTCCACCCACAGGGGAAGCCTGAATTGCGGATTACTCAAGGCACACACAGCCTTTGAACCCCTCCCTGTGCAGACATGGAAGAATCTGATGGCTGCATTTGCTGATGCTTCCTCCGTAGAAATAAAGGAATGGCTGTGGCAGACCTGTGGACTCTCAATGAGCCCTTTGTGCAAACACATTCCAGAAGTTTCATGCGCGATGATTGCAGAGAGGGCTCCTTTCCCCCCAGAAGTCATGGTCAAAAGGTTGCTATTTCAGCCGGCCTGGAACTCCTCCAGCAAACTCCTGGCTATATGCACTATGAATTGCTGATTTGAGAATCAGTGAACCTAACAGTCTGGACAAAAAAGGGTAGAAAACAGCCCATGAAAAACTCAGAGGCCCTCATTTTCATGAGTAAGATTTTTCTCTCTAACATAATCCTTGGTAGCAAAATAGCTCCAAGTTCAAAAAAGAAAAGATTATGTAGAGCAAAGTTTCCTGGCAGAAGGATTTGGGAGGGGGATCTCTTGTTTTGTTTTGACATGATATCATTAATTAGCATGGACTGGCATAGAAATAACTGTGTAGCCCAGGCTGGCCTCAAACTCTTAATTTTCCTGTTTTTGCCTCCTGAGGGCTAGACGTGTATCACAGCTGGCACATCTGTTTTGTTTTGTTTTTGTACACACTTGTTGAGAATAGCTGGTATGATGGGGGGATATGTGTACTGTGCTCTTGATATTTGTTGAATGAGTGAGTGAGAGAGGGAGGGAGGGAGGAAGGGAGGGAACATTCCTCCTAGTGGGGGCCAGGGTGGTCCAAAAATAATGATAGCAGAAGCAACAGAATTATAGTTACTGCTTTGAGATTGCCTTTCCTGGTGGCCGACTTGGGAAATACCAGCTTCTAACACTGAAGTTACTCTTCTGAGATTACCACACCGACCATGAAGAAAACCATGTTGGACTATTTAGGGATTGTGGGGTGTGATCAAAGGCAAGCTTTGAGGTAGGAGTTTTGAAGACTCTTGGAAAGAAAACTATCATTTGATATTATCCAGTAGAAGGCGGAACCATATGATGCTCGTTCATATGGACTTTTGAGGGTACACTCAGCTTTCCCTATCCTGAGTAAGAGCCTGCTGGCATGGAATGCCATGCTGAGGATCATGCTGAGGGCGATGGGTGATCAGAATGCTTGTGCTATGCAAACCAGCAAGTATACAGTCAGGTTGATCTACACCACAGTATTCTTACTGCTGTAACAAAAGGTCCCAATGAAGGCAACCTAAGAGGGTTTGTTCGGGCTCAGTTTGAGGGGTGACAGTTCAGCAGGGAAAGCATGTGAGCAAGAGCAAGAGGATGGCTGGTCACTTTGAGCTTGCAGTCATGACGTAGAGAGGGATGAATTCTGGTGCTCATCTGGCTTTCTCCTTTTCCTCTTTCTATTGAGTCTGGACTTCTGCTTCATACAATGGAGCACACACATTTGTAGTAAGCCTTCCCTCCTCAGCTAAACTTTTCTGGAAATCAAAGACACACACAGAGGAGAGTCTTCTAGGTGACTCCAAAACCAGTGAAGTTGGCAACAGTGATTAACCGTCACAACCGGGACCTACATAATATAGCCCAAAGTCCAAATCTGGGCTATGGGCTGTTTTTAATAAATAAAGATTTAATGGAACATGTTATTTTAATAAATAAAGATTTAATGGAACACACTGACTCCTTTAATTATTGTTTATGACTGTTTTCACACTGCATGCTCAGAGCTGTACAGCCACAATGCTTAAATTAGTTACTATCTGGCCATTTAGAGGAAAATGCTGCTAACCCCTGAAACAAACAGCAAGCTGTGTGGGGAGGAAATGGTCTTGTGGTATTTATTCACTCATCAGGTATGTATTAGTCACCCAATGTGTGTGTAAGATACTTTGGTAGGTGCTGGGAATATAGCCCTCAACATGACCAATGCTGCTTACATAGAAGCAAATCAGGAAATGATCTAAATCAGATAGATAGATATGGATGCTGCTGCTATTGGTTGGAATGTATATCCCCAGGTTCCTGTGTAAGTGTTGGGAAATGAGAGTCTCAAACGATGATGAGGTCAGGAGGATTGTGGGAGTGGGTTCCTGATGAAGAGATGAGTTTGACACCCGTCTTCCCAACCTCTTGTTTTCTGGAATGTAATAATTGAGAATCAGGGGCCAAACAAGTTTCGGTTGTTCATAAAACACCTAGTCTGTTGTAAATATAAGAAAGCTATGGAGTACAAGGAAGCATGAAAAGGAGATATAAGGTTGGCAGAAAGAAACAGGAGAGATTCCTCAGTGTGTGGCCATCAAGGAAAAGGCCTTTTCAAAATCCAACATCACTTCATGATAAAAACCCTGGAGAGACTAGGAATGGAGGAAACATATCTCAGCGTAATAAAAGCTACGTATGATCAATCCACAACTGTCATTAAATGGAGGAAAATTAAAGCACTTCCACTAAGATCAGGAACAAGACAAGGTGTCCTCTATCAACACCCCTATTCAGTGTTGTGTCTGAAGTCCTAGCTAGAGTAATAAAACAACAGAAGGAAATAATATCGTGTAAATAGGAAAGGAAGACTTCAAAGTATCTCTGTTTGCAAACTACGTTATATACAGAAGTCCCAGAGACTCCACCAGGAAACTCCTTGAGCTGACAAGCACTTTCAGCAAAGTAGCAGGTTGTAAAATCAACATACCCAATTCAATAGCTCCCTTATTTACAAAAAAACCTCAAAACCAAAAAACAAAACAACAAACAAACAAAAATAACAACAACAGAAAACATGCTAGGAAAAAATCAGGGAGAAAAAAAAAATCACATTCACAATACACTTTGTAATTAACCCAGCCAAGGAAGTAAAACTCCCATGTAACAGAAGCTTTAAAGCATTGGCTTATGAGAGGAGCGTTATCCTCCTGTGTAGGGTAACTACATTTAAACAGTGGAGAGCAGAAAGCTGGGGAGATGCCTCGGTGGTTAAGAGTACATGCTGCATTTGCAAAGGACTTGAATTCAGCTTCCAGAACCTATATCAGGTGACTTACTATAGGGAATCGGATGCCCTCTTCTGGCTTCTACGGATACCACACACGTGTGCACACATACACACATGCACACAAACATGAATAAAAAGTAAAATAACATTTAAAATATGTTCTTCGGAATCGTGTAAAATAGCGGGTTTCTCTCTGTCTTCTTCAAATATCCTTGCTGTTCTTTATCCCTCTACCATCCCCTCTTACACCTTACCCTCGAACCCCCTTCTCTCTTAAACATTCTCTCTGTAGATGGGGAAACAATACTTACCAGGTATACACAGGATAGAGGATTAGTGTCTAGACTATACAAAGAACTCAAAAAACTGAACACCAGGAAAAAAATCACACAACTGAAAAAAAATGGGCTATGGAACTGCAGAGAATCCTCAAAAGAAGAAACACAAATAGCTAAGAAAAAAAAGTTTAAGTATTCACCATCCTTGGCCATCAGAGAAACACAAATTAAAAGTACTTTGAGATTTTCATCCTAGCCCAGTCGGAATGGCTAAGAGAAAGAAAACAACTGGTAGCAAGGCTGTGGAGAAAGGGCTGTTGTGGGAGAACACAAACTATAGGGTGTGATCAGGAACCATGGCTGGGAGGCTCTAGAACCCAGAGGAGAAATTCCTGATTTTATTCTTCCAAATAAACAGTATTACACTGCCTTCTAAGTACTTATCTTTATGGCCATACTTAGTACTGCTTTCAGCCCTCATCAGAGAAGCTTCTTTTTGCAGTGCATGATGGTTAATACAGACTCACAACTGGCCAACGTGAAGAGAACAAGTGATTGGGGGTGTCCGACCCTAAACGGGACATCTATAGCAATGAGCCTCCCTGCAGGGTTCAGAGAACGTTGTGGAAGAGGAAGTGGAAAGACTATAGTAGCCAGAGGTCAGGAAGGACTGCTGCAGAGCCGTGGCTGGACATGGCATGGCTATTGTACTCATGGACTCAAGCAGCCGTGCTTGCCTACACAGGACCTGCACAAGATCAAGCCAGGGAACACCTCCAGCATGGATGGGAGAGGGCTGACAAGGCCCCACCCTTAGCTGAGGAGCTATGGCAATGGCTAGTTCCTGGTAAGTTGCCCATGCTCCCATGGATGGCCTTATAGCCATGCACAAGGGACAGCCCTCACTGGACTCATTGAGCCATTTTAAAAGATAGGAAGTTAGTAGGGTGGTGGTATCTGAGGAGAGTTGGAAATGGAGAGTGAGGGATTGATATGAGCAAAATATACACTATACATGTAGAAAAGGCTTCAAAATAAATAAAGCTATTTTTAAAGATTATTTTATTTTCACATTATATATATATATGTGTGTGTGTGTGTGTGTGTGTGTGTGTGTGTGTGTATGCATATGTGTGATCCACACATGTGTGCAGGTGCCTGCAGAAGCATGATGGGGCTAGGGTTACAGACAGTTGTGTGAACTGTCCAATGTGTTTGCTGGGAACAAAACATGGGTCCTCTGCAAGAGCATTATGCACTCTTATCTGCTGAGATGTCTCTGCAGCCCCAAAATGTATTTTTGGCCTTTCCTCGAGCTAGCAATGTAAGTGTCACAATATTCACAAGGGATGCTGAGCTGTGGCAGTCAGCCAGGTGATCCTGAGAGGAAACTGCCCGTACCATGCCCTACGGTCCCTAGTACCGCATTTAATCCGTTCCATAGACAGAGCTTCATTTAATAATGGAGTTTGCATCCTAGGTGGCTTTGCACAATTGTATTTCCATTGTGAACATTCTGTGCACATTTAAGGTGGAGTAGGCTAAGCATGATGCCAGCATATTAGATGCATCCAACGTGTTCTCAATCTTAGGACATTTTCAACTTACACTGGGTCTACCAGGCTATAACAGAACTTTGGAGGCTGATTCTCCTAAAAGCACGGACTTTTCACTGGGACCTACAGGATAAAGTTTAGTATCTCTGCCTTCAGCTTTTACCTACTGCCTTAAACCTTGGACAGAGGCTGGGGTATAGTTCAGTCAGTAGAGTGCTTGCCTAGTATACAGAAAGCCATGGGTTTCCTCCCCAGCACTGCATAAACACAGTATGGTGGTTCATGTCCATCATTCCAGGTATTTCAGAGGTAATGGCTAGAGGATCAGAAGTTCAAGGTCAGCCTTTGATGAATGAACCTGAGACCAGCCTGGGCCACAGGAAACACTATCATGGGGAAAAAATAATAAGCATACAAAAACCAAATCTCTGTCTGCACATCAGGTGCTTACTATTTCGGTGTTCAACTGAAACTGATAATCCTCCTCCTTCATGGCTGAAGTCATAATCAACAGATTACCAGCTACAATCTTTTATAACGTCCGGTTCTAAACCACCCAAACAAAGTGTAGATGTTTCCAGTCAATGCCCAAAACCTGAAAGAGGAACTAGTCATTGCTGTAACGGTGCTGGTTTCCGGTCCTGATTTACTCATCCCCTGAGTCATTCTCTCCTACACTCACCTTGGATCTCAGCAACAACAGCCCTGATCATGAAGCACGGTGTGGCAGATATCAAAACTAACCTTCAGGCAGCACTTAACAACATGGCTGATAGAAAGATAAACAGACCATAGTCCCACAAAGACTACTGACCACGCATGCTTCCGGCTAGCACCAGGCTTTTGTTCCTCCTCTATGTGAGGCAAGTACCATTACCAACCTCCCTCAAGGACAGGACTGAAGATAACTGATCTCCATTTTTCCCTTCCCAGCATAGCTGTGTTGAAGAAACTCCTTTCCCACTACATCAAAACTTCTTTCAGAGTGGGTGAAGGGTCTTGGTATGTTGGGACACACACACACACACACACACACACACACACACACACACACACACCCATGCTTCTGGCCTAGGACTCTGGTACACAAAGGCAAACCTCACTGTAAGTTGAGAAGCATCCGCAGTGACTATTTTGAAGTTTAAGGCCATCTGGCTTCAGTTTGTAAAGCTGTTTAAAATGAGTCGGTTACAAACCAGGAGTGATGGCGTATGCCTATACAGCTGGTACTTTCGAAGCTGAGGCAAGGGGATAGCAAGTTTGAGGCCAACTTGTACACACAGCAGAACTCTATTTTGAGAACAAATGAGACCAGAACTTGATAATGGATAAAGTTTAATTTTCTACTTAAATACAGTCTTGTCTACAGTCACTTGTATTTGATCCAAAATAATCATTGTTATTTTTTTCTGAAATTATCCTAGTTCATTAAGTTTAAAACCACTATTACATGTATTGCTCTTTCATGTAAATAAAAACATTTATTTTATATAGCGCAAAAGCAAGCTTAAAGGTTAAGAGTTAGAAATAAGGAGATCTGGGCTATTATACAACCATTTAAGTGATGTGGGCATAGCCTGTACTATCCTGGGATGATGATGTTTCTCAAATGAAAACAAATAATTAAAACCTTCCCTTCCCTTCCTTCCTTCCTTCCTTCCTTCCTTCCTTCCTTCCTTCCTTCCCTCCCTCCCTCCCTCCTTCCTTCCTTCCCTCCTTCCTTTTGTTTTTAAAGCCATGGCTCATTTATTATTTTTAATTTATTTTTCTCTCATGTATTACATACCAACCACAGTTTCCCCTCCCTCCTCTCCTCCCAGTCCCCCACCCCACAACATCCCCTCTCCTCCAGATCCATTCCTCCTCTTTCTTTTCAGAAAAGGGCTGGCCTCCCAGGCATATCAACCTGTTTTTATGTCAATACCATATGTTTTTTATTACTAAAGCTTTGTAGTAGAGTTTGAAATCAGGGATGGTGATACCTCAGGAGTTCTTTTATTGTACAGGATTTTTTTAACTATGCTGTTTTTTGTTTTGCTTTTCCATATGAAGTTGAGTATTGTTCTTTCTAGCTCTGTAAAGAATTATGTTGAGATCTTGATGGGGATTGTGTTAAATCTGTAGATTGCTCTTGGTGAAATGGCCATTTTTACTATGTTAATCCTATCAATCCATGAGCATGGGAGATCTTTCCATCTTCTGACACCTTCTGTGAAGTTATGTCATACAGGTCTTTTACTTTCTTGTTTAGAGTTACCACAATATGTTTTATATTATTTGTGACTATTGTGAAAGGTGTGGCTGTTGTTTCCCTGAATTTTTTTTTTCTTAACCCATTTGTCATTTATATATGGGAGGGCTACTGGTTTTTTTTTTTTTTTTTTTTTGAGTTGTACCCAGCCACTTCGTTGAAGGTATTTATCAGCTGTAGGAGATCCCTGGTAGAATTTTTGGGGTCGCTTATGTATACTGTCATATCATCTGTGAATAGTGAAAGTTTGACTTCTTCCTTTCTAATTTGTATCACCTTGATCTCATTTTGTTTTCTTACTGCTCTAGCTAGAACTTCAAGTACTATATTGAATGGATATGGAGAGAGTGGACAGCCTTGTCTTGTTCCTGATTTTAGTGGAGTTGCTTTGAGTTTCTCTCCATTTTAATTTGATGCTGGCTATAGTCTTGCTGTAAATTGCCTTTATTATGTTTAGATATGTCCCTTGTATCTCTGATCTCTCCAAAACTTTTATCATGAAGGGGTGTTGGATTTTGTCAAAGGATTTTTAAGCATCTAATTAAATAATTATGTGGGTTTTTTTCTTTTAGTTTGTTTATATGGGGGCTTGCATTGACAGATTTTTATATGTTGAACCACCCCTGCATCTCTGGCATGGCACCTACTTGATCATGGTGGATGATCTTTCTGATGAGTTCTTCAATTTGGTTTGGAAGTATTTTTGTGTGGGGTTCTGCCCCACTGGGAACTTAGGTCACCTGTGAAGAGGTGGCCTGGAACCGAGGAAAGGTAAGTCCTCCACTAGCCCAGTTTCCCAGCCTTCCTCTTACCGGGGACAATCAGATGCAGCAGGGAGTCAAGTCAAGCGAGAACTCATTTATTGTTAGGCAGTAAGCCTCTTTTATGGCAAAAACCTCAGAACCCTAGGAGGGGGTGAAGGAACCAGCCAATCACTTTAAAGGTCTCAGCATAAACAGCTTGAGCTAACTTCCTTCAGCACCATTTGTCTCTAATCTCCATACAAACAACCCAAGCTAACTTCCTCTCAGCGCATCCTTTGTATCTACTCTCTGCGTAAACAGCTTAAGCTCTCTTTGTCTAACTTCCTCTGGCACCCTCTTTGCCTCCCATGTATGCCCCACATTTTTGCATCAATATTCATGAGGGAAATTGGTCTGTAATTCTCTTTCTTTGTTGAATCTTTGTGTGGTTTGGGTGTCAGGGTAACTGTGGCCTCCTAAAATGAATTTTGCAATTCTGTTCCTTCTGTTTCTATTTTATGCAATAATTTGAATAGTATTGGTATTAGCTCTTCTTTGAAAGTCTGGTAGAATTCTGCACTAAAACTGTCTGGCCCTGGGCTTTTTTTGGTTGAGAGACTTTTAATGACTGCTTCTATTTCCTTAGGGGTTATAGGTCTATTTAAATTGTTTATCTGATCTTGATTTAACTTTGGTAAGTGGTATCTATCAAGAAAATTGTTCATTTCTTTTAGAATTTCCAGTTTGGTGGAGTACAAGTTTTTAAAGTCTGTCCTTATGATTCTCTGGATTTCCTTGGTGTCTGCTATTTTCTCTCCCTTTTTGTTTCTGATTTTGTCAATTTGGATATTCTCTCTCTATCTTTTAGTTAGTTTGGATAAGGTTTTGTCTAGTTAATTTTTCTCAAAGAACCAACTCCTTGGTTCATTGATTTTTTTTGTACTCTTTTTGTTTCTATTTTATTGATTTCAGCCCTCAGTTTGATTATTTCCTGCCATCTACTCCTCCTGGGTGAGTTTGCTTCTTTTTGTTCTAGAAATTTCAGATGTGCTGTTAAGTTGCTAGTATGAGACCTCTGCAGTTTCTTTATGAAGGCGCTTAGTGCTATGAACTTTCCTCGTAGCACCACTTGCTTTGTGTCCCATAAGTTTAGGTATGTTCATTCATTTTCACTGAATTTTAGAAAACCTTTCATTGCTTTCTTTATTTCTGCCTTTACACAGTCATTCAGTAGAGAGTTGTCCAGTTTTCATGAGCTTGTAGGCTTTCTGTTGTTTCTATTGTTGTTGAAATTCAGCTTTAATCCATAGTGGTCTGATAAGGTACAGGGGGGTTATTTCAACTTTCTTGTATCTGTTGAGACTTGCTTTTGTGACCAAGTATGTGATCAATTTTGGAGAACATTCTGTGAGATGCTAAGAAGGTATATTCTTTTGTTTTGGGGTGAAATGTTCTGTAGATATCTGTTAGGTCTGTTTGGTTCATAACATATGTTAGCTCCAGTATTTCTTTGTTCAGTTTTGGCTGGATGACTTGTCCATTGGTGAGAGTGGGGTATTAAAGTCTCCCACTATCAATGTGCAAGGGTTGATGTGTGATTTAAGCTTTAGTAATGTTTCATTTACAAACATGGGTGCCCTTGTGCTTGGAGCATCAATGTTAAGAATTGGGAAATCATCTTGGTTGATTTTTCTTTTGATAATTATGAAGTGTTCTTCTCCATCTCTTTTGATTAACTTTGATTTGAAGTCTATTTTGTTAGATATTAGAATGGCTACCCAATCTTGTTTCTTAGATCCATTTGCTTGGAAAATCTTTTGCCAATCTTTTACTCTGTCTTTGATGTTGAGGTGTGTTTCTTGTATCCAGTAGGAGAAATACTGTTTTCACATCCATTCTGTTAGTCTGTGTCTTTTTATTGGAAAACTGAGTCCAGTGATGTTTAGAGGTACTCTAGACTAATTTCTAAACAGTCTTATTAAATAAGAAACACAGAGCCAAATACAGAGGTAATAGCTGAAGAGATCAGAGCAATAGCCATGACTAGCCTTAGCTTACCACCAGCAGTAGCTTCCACAGAGAGAGCTTCTTCCCATCTAACCTGTGTTTTTATTGCCTTCCTGTTCTGCTTTCTCATTGGCTCTAAGCCCAGCCACATGACTTCCTCATCACTGCCTGTCTGTACAGACCTCCAGGTCTCTATGGTTGGTATGAGATTAAAGGCTCATGTCACCACACTTGGCTGTATCCTTGACCACAAAGAGACTCTGCCTGCCATGTGATCTGATTAAGGGTGTGGGCTACCACTGCCTGGCTTCTGTTTATAGCTATTTGACCTCTGATCTCCAGGCAACTTTATTTATTAACATACAAATAAAATATCACATTTTAGCACAAATAAAATATCACCACAAGATACCAACAACCAATGATTGTTATTTCTTGTTATTATTATGTTGTTGGTGGTGGTAGTGGTAGTGTTTGTGTGTGTTTCCCTTCTTAGGGTTTTGCTGGTGTGAGATTATTTATTGCCTGTATTTTTGTGGGTGTAGTTAACCTCCTTGGATTGTTTTCCTTCTAGTATGTTCTGTAGGGCTGGATTTGTGGATAGATGTTGTTTACACTTGACTTTATAATGCAATATCTTGTTTTCTCCATCTATGGTGATTTAAAGTTTTGCTGAGTATAGTAATCTGGGCTGGCATCTGTGTTCTCTTAGAGTCTGCAGGACATCTGTCTAGGCCCTTCTGGCTTTTAGAGTCTCCATTGAGAATTCAGGTGTAATTCTAATAGGTCTGCCTTTCTATGTTACTTGGCCTTTTTCTTTTGCAGCTTTTAATATTCTTTCTTTGTTCTGTGTGTTTAGTGTTTTGATTATTATGTGGTGAGGGGACTTTCTTTTCTGGTCCAATCTATGTTCTGTAAGCTTCTTGTATCTTTATAGGCATGTCCTTCTTTAGGTTAGGAAATTTTTCTTCTATAATCTTGTTAAAAAATATTTTCTGGGCCTTTGAGCTAGGATTCTTCTCCTTCTTCTATTCCTATTATTCTTAGGTTTGGTGTCCCATATTTCTTAGATGTTTGTATCAGTGATTTTGTTAGATTTAATGTCTTCTTTGATCAATGTATCTATTTATTCTATCATATCTTCAATACCCGAGATTCTCTCTTCCATCTCTTGTATTCTGTTGATGATGCTTGCCTCTTTAGTTCCTGTTTGCTTACCTAGATTTTCCATTTCCAAAATTCCTTAAGTTTGTGTTTCTTTATTGCTTCTATTTCCATGTTCAGGTCTTGAACAGGTATATTGTTTTCCTTTAATTGTTTGTTTGTTTTTCTTGGCTTTTTTCTTGGTTTTCTTTAAGGGATTTATTCATTTCCTCTTTAAGGATCTCTATCATCTTCATAAAGTTAGTTCTAAGGTCATTTTCTTGTGCTTCGGCTGTGTTGGAATATTCAGGGCTTGCTATAGTAGGATGGCTGAGCTCTGGTGGTGACAGATTGCCCTGGCTGTTATTGATTATGTTCTTACACTGGCATCTGACATCTGGGTTTGGGGTGATTACAGGTCTAGGAGCTGATTTCTCAGTTTGTCTTTGTTGGGTGGCTAGTTTGTTCCTTAGTTTCTGTTTCCTCTCTGATCTTCTTGCCTTAGTGGCCTGTGGTTGAATAAAGGGTCTCCATCTGAATTGGGGACTGTACTCCTGATGGCCAGAGTGACCTCTGGTCAAGCAGCATGTTTCTACTTGAGTTGGGGCCTGGGGTTCTGGCTGCTGGAGTACCTCTTCTCTAGTTGGTTTCCTCTGGGGTTCTTAGGCCGGTGTGGCCCCTGGGGATCTGGGTGCTGGCATGGTCTCTGGTGGGGGCTTCCGCCGGAGGTATGGGGGGGGATAGGGTGAAGAGGGGAGGAGCAGCTGTTAGGCTGGGTGGGTTTTGGAGGAGTGTTGGTGGTCCTCAAGCCCACAGGGGTGGGTGGTGCTTACCTGGGGATCTGGGTGTTGGCATGGCCTATGATGGAGCTTGGGGCTTCTGCCATAGTTGTGGGCTGGAGACCTTATATGTATAGTTTTTTTTTTCTTTTAAACAAAAAGGATTTATTTATTTTTAGTTTCTGTATATAAGTGGTTTGCCTGCACATGTATACCACATGAATGCCTGGTGCACACAGGAGCGAGAAGAGGTCATCTGGTGCCCTGGAACTGGAGTTACAGATGATAGTGAACTACAATGTGGGTGCTAGGAATTGAACCTGGGTTCTCTGAAGATCAGAAAGTGCTCTTAACCACTAAGCCATCTCTCATCTATGTATATCTTACATTATAGTGGAGCTTTGGCATTACTACAGGCTTTATTGCCATCGTGTTGCCCAGATGTAGGGTTTTAAAGTGTGTGTGTGTGTGTGTGTGTGTGTGTGTGTGTGTGTGTGTGTGTGATATGATTGCATGGTCTCCAGTGCCACTACACAGGTATGGATGTCAGAGGACAACTTTTTGGAAGTAGTTCTCTCCTTTCACCTTTCTGTGGGTTCTAGAGGTCAAACTCAGCTTGCCAGGTTTTTGTAGAAAGCACCTTTACCCACTGATCCATCTCACCAGCCCCAAAAATAGTTGTTTTAAAACAAGAATTACCACAAAAATGTCTGGCAGTACGTGAAAACACCATGTTATTTTGTATTCTAAAGATTTAATTTTTAAAATTCTGAGGAAAAAAAAATGCAACTTTGGTCATAGAGTGGGTAAAAAGCATCTGCTGCCAAGCTTGACGACCTGAGTTCAATCCCTTGGATCCACATGTTAGGAAGAAAGAACCAACCCCCGAAAGTTGTCCTCTGACTTCTACAGGAACACCAAGACATACATTAAACAAACAAATAAATAGATGTAACTTTGAAAAATTAAAAGCAAAACTATTTGGAAATGAAAAGTATCAGATTAGACATTTACAAGCCCAAGAGCTTGATGAACTACATCTTGCAGATCCTCACTCAGCAAATACCCAGGAGACCAATAAGGATGTTCAAAAAGGTTCCAAACTCCAGAGTGATGGAGCAGCAAGAAAAGCAGCATGTTCCAGATTTGTTTAGATTGCTGCAAGGCGTAGACATCATACGAGAAAGGAGAAAAGGCTTCCTTACATCTGAAAAACAAGACTTCTAAGAACCAATGTGACTTCAAGGGAAAAGCCATAATTATAACGACCCTGAGTTCAGTCAGTTCCGTATAATAACTAATTTTTACTTGCCTTAGCATGTGGTGAGCAGTTTTGTGAGCCCACCTGTTTTCTATTAGGGTTTTGAAAATTCTTACTCAGTCCAATTCTGTGGTTTTAAAGTGATCAGAAATCTGCATCTGCCCAAGTTTTATTCTGCCCTTTTAAATGAGCGTCTTGCGATTTGTGTCACAGTTGCGTTGTGGAAGGAAACGTGGTCGTGTAGTGATGGGGTGTTAAGACAATAACAAGACTTGGCAACACTGAAGGTTTTCAGAATGTACAATGACTGAAGCAAACCAGTCGAAATCCAGTGCATGATGAATCTGGGGTGTTTCAGGCAGGGCTCATCCACAGTGCTCCCCGATGTCACTGCAGCCTCAGTTCTGGCCGTACAACCGTGCGCACTTGGCACTGTGCCTGCCATCCTGCCTTACAGGACCCACAGACGCCGCCTGGAACACCCCGGCTCAGCCTCCAGGCTACTGCGTGCCGTGAACTGCCCCATTTCACTGTGCATACAAGTTCTGTGCTTATAGAGACAATGGTTAAATAGCAGAAAACGAAGACTTTTAATAGTCCCCTTCTTTCCTGAGCATATATCAGATTGGTATATCTCCTGAGCATATATCAGATTGGCATATCATCTCCTGAGCATA
>CABHPH010162423.1:14761-40221 GCA_902168325.1 Peromyscus nudipes | reverse complement strand
CTCTCCAAATGCATATTCTATTGTTCATAGCAGCAGTCCAGGGTCAAATAAAATGCAATAACAAAAATAAATTGCACAATGGAGAGATCTCTGGAGAGTTTAATCAATGCTAGTAAAGAACATCATCACATGGCTAGTAGAACTATTTTCTCTCAAGTTGCAAAGCATTGTATCCTCCATGGTGCTAACACAAAGTTATGAGTTCCCTAGTATAAGGGGCATTGTTGTAGAGATCTATTGAATACATAAAGCTCCAACACACAGTATTAGCATGTCTATTTAGACTAAAGGTATTAGGTCCCATATAACTTCATCTTAAAGTTGGTGCTCCTTAGGACTCTCAATCGCGCCACCTGCATTCTTATAGGACTTCAGATTTGCCAGAGGAATGTCTGCCATGTGGCTGCCATTGTTGAAATGGCCTTCATTGGAACCATACTGCTTACGGTCATTGAACTGGTTCCTGTTGGTGTCTTCTTTCCAAGCTCTCGTCAGGGTGTGCCCATTCACGAGCTTATCTTTCTTGACCCATTCTTTCTGGGGTGCAAAGGTTGACAGAGGAGACTTTGGGTGTTGGTACGGACCCAAGCCAGGAGGCATCCAGCACTCTTGAGTGCACATCTCTGTAGCTTCAGCTAATCCTTTTTTTCTTTCACTGTTGAGTATATTAATGAGTTTGATTTAATTTTATACAATGCATACATAAATTAGAACAACATATTGTTCTTTACAAATATTCCCAGTAATTTTTGTCATTTATAAATTGTCAAAAACTTATAATTTAGCAGTTTAAGTGTCCAAAATTTATCCAATAATCAAAACAATTCAGTTTCATATATATATATATATATGTATATGTATATATATTCTTTCCATGACACCAGAAATCTATACTGTATTTAGAATAGGTGTTGTAAAACATTAAACCCTTAACAATCTGTGTAATAGTTGAATTTTTACTTATCTTTATGTGTACAGGAGTTTTGCCTGAATGTATGTTTTTGTGCCACATGCTTGCCTGGTACAACCAAAGGGCAGAGATGTCATCAATCACCTGGAACTGAAGTTACAAATAGTTGTTAGCCATAAATGGGTACTAGAAATCAATTCTGTGCCCACTAGAAGAATGCCCGGTGCTATGAACTACTCAGCCATCTCCCTAGCCCCAATTGTTTAATTTTATTATAATTAGTAACATGGATAGAATACATTATGCAACATAAATAAAACATGTGGGAGCTTAAATATTCATCATGAGTATTAAATTCTTGCTTTGAGAATTCTGTTGAATCTGACACACCCAGTTTTCAGATAACCTTTCAAAAAAGAGAAAATAGACACTATTGATATCAAACTCTGAATTTACAGTATTGAGTAATTCCAACTATTTACATAGCTTTTGCTCACATTTATAGGGATAGTAGCAAAATAACTAATTTACAGATTCTTGTTTCTCAGAATTGTTTCCTAGAAGTATAGTTCAAACTCTTATCTTCCCTCAAGACACAGTGAAAAACATGATTTAGTTTATGTGGGATTCTGATCAATTAATAGTGACTGGACAGAACAAAATGAAAAGTTAAATCCACCTGTTATTCACCAGAGATTGATGAAGACCACCATTGCAGAAACATTTTCACTGTCTATCTGTCCATGTACACAATATTCACATTGGCTTGTGTTAAAGAAAGTTTAGATTGAAAGATAATGTAGGTAAAACATGTGAAGGTCACCTCTATTATCTTTAGAAATAATTGTCAAGAGTTCTGCATAGAAGTAGAACTGTGTGGGTTGCAGATATTCCTAACTCTCTCTCTCTCTCTCTTTTTTTAATTTGGCAACTTTGTCCTACTTTCTTTTAATAAAGAATGGCAAATCCATGTTATTTAAGGTGTCATGTATTAATTGGTTATGAAAAATGCTCAGGGACTTGCCCTAGACTTCATGGTTACCTAGTGTAACCATCACAGGCTGTCCTAACTGCTTTCCTACAATTAAAATCTGGGTCTTTCTAGCATTTTCCATGTAGAGAGTACATATGAGAGCTCATAGGTAGTTTACATCATAACAACTCAAAACCATTCCTGGGAATATTTAGTTTTTAGTGCCAGAGAAGTTTTGATAAAAAGCTTTAGAAAATATCAGAAAAACACTGTTTTGAAAATCATAAGTGATACCACTGGTAAACTAAGAGATGGATCTTTAAAGATGAAGAGGAACAATGGTTGTTATCATCGTTTATGTTAAGCAATACTTGATAAATAATGATACCCCACAAAGTCAAAAGAAATACAAGTTTGTATAAGATTATTAGGAAAAGTATTCATTTTAAAGTTCTTTTATAGGTATATTTGAATGATTATTATTACTTGGAAAAATATCTCACCAAGGCATATTTCCATACTGTTAAATTAGAAAAGAAACAAATATTTTAGTCACTGAAGAGGATTTTAAAGTCTTATTATAAAAGGGATGATGCAAAGAAAAAGACCAATTTCATACATTTAAAAAATGCTTTAGAGACACTAACCAATTTATACTCTACATTTCTACTCACATAAGCTTTATAACATATGAATCTCCTCCTTTTACTCCGTCAGTGGGTTGCCTTTCCACATTCACTGAACCTTCTACAATAAAGCACTCTTTGTGTGCAGATCTGCAAGGACGGCCATCACCTCCAGGTTTAGACCTTGCCATTCTCCAAATGCTTCTGTTCTCTAAAAGTTCCTGTCATCAGTTAATTTCAATATGCTCTTTGGAAAATAGTATTTTTATTAACTTTCAGAATTTCATACAATATATTTTGATTACTATCACCCACCCCTTCCCTAATTCCTCCCAAATCCACTCCACCTACCTAACCTATAGAACTTTATGTTCTCTCGTTAAATTAATTAATTAATTAATTAATTAATTAATTACAATGTGTGTCCTTTAAATATTCTTCTGTGGGGACTTGTCCTAGAGAGTGGTTGATTTACCAGAGGCTACAGTCTTAAAGAAAGCTGATATTCTCTCTCTCTCTCTCTCTCTCTCTCTCTCTCTCTCTCTCTCTCTCTCTCTCCTCTCTCTCTCTCCCCTTCTCTTTCTTTCTCTCCTAGCAACTAGTGAATACAAAGAGTTCATCAGCTTTGAAGTGGACTTCATGGACACTTCTCTCCTTTTTATGTAGGGGTTTTGACTGGCTTGAGTTTGTGCAGGTCTTTGGCACGTTGTCATAAGTATTGTAAGTTCACCCATGCAACTATCCCTTTGTATCTAGTACACAGTTTCCTTGAAATCATCCATCAGCTCTGGTTGAGGCTTGTGGGCTAGGGTGTGATACAGAAGTACCACTTAATGATGAATATACTGTACTCTCTAATTTTCTGCACCTTGGTTAGTTGTTGGTCTCTGGGTTAATTACCTCTATATACTCCTTTTTAAAATTACTCTTACTCCCATTTTTCTATATCAATATTCACTCTCATTTATAAACTCAAAATCAGAGTCATTTATCCTTTGATAACACCTGATATTGAATATGTTTCATATTTCAGGCACCATACTATGTGCAGTGAGAACATCAATGTGGGGGGAAAGTATCATCTGTCTGTTCCTGGTCCTGCTGTGTAGTACGGCAAAAGGCAACATGAGCAAATTAGAGCACTGGAAAATCATGGTTTTGCACAATGCTATTTTATAAAAAAGTTCATTTTTTTCATAGGTGAATTTTCAATTCGAGAATATTCCTGTGTCAGAAAGAAACAATTCAATTAATCAATACTGTATTTTTTATTCAAATAAATATGTTTATTTATAGGAAGACAAGCACACCTTGGTTTTTTTTTTTTAATCCAGCTGCTATTTCAACTCTCAAAATTTCATAGGATCCAGTATTAGCAAATCAAATTGACCCTGATTTACTTGACTATTTGAATCCCATGTGTAGAAATATTAAAAGTACAAAACTAGAAATTGTTTATGTTTATCTATTCCATTATTAAGTGTATTATAAAATACATCTAAAGAATTTTGTTGTAAGATTATTATTCATGAAAATTGAATAATTTAAAAAAATTTTTTGAATTTATTTTATTTTATTTTACAATATAATTCAACTTTACATATCAGCCATAGATTCCCCCTTCTCCCCCCTCCTCCCAGCCCACCCCCCATTTCCATCTCCTCCAGGACAAAGACTCCCCCGAGGATTGAGAGCATAACAGCATAATCATTATTACATAATGTATAAATTTAATTTCTTACATCATTTTGATATATGTTTTACCTTCCAATGAATATATTCTTGGATAAGATCCTAAAGTGCAATATATGTATATTATACATATATATTCTTATAAGCACTTCTATATGAATACTGTTAAATTACCTGTCACACGTTTTTGTGAGTATGTGTGTGGTGCATGTGTGAACACAAGTGTATGTTGTGGGGTGCACTCACCCGTGTATGTCTACATGTGGAGATCAGAGTTTGGTGTTGGGTGTTCTCCATTTACCTCTACTTACTGTTGAGAAAGGTCTCTCATTGAACCTGCAGCTTCTTAACTTAGCTAAACAAGTTAACAAGCAAATTCCTGAAATCTTTCTCTCTCTGTCTTCAAGCTCTGAGTATAGATATATGCCACCATTCCTGATATTTATTTAGGTGATGGGGATCCAAACAATAGATCTTCATGTTTGTGTAGCAAACATTTACTGGAGATATTTATCACCATCCCCCAAAACAAAGTTTAAATAAATTAACAAAATAAAACACATATTTATGTTTTCCCTGAAAGAATGGTACGGATTTGATTTTGTGCTTGTATATTAAACATGTGCTCTTTACTTCTGTGAATGCTACCACTGTTTATTTACTAGTGTGACTCATTCTTAAACCTGCTTCTAAGCTTGGTAAACCCTAGTATTGTTTTTTATTTATTAAAGGTCATTTTTACTAGTCCTGCTTCCAAATAATGCCCATTATTTCAAGAGATCAGCTTTTGAAGTATGTTATCCAGATGAAAGAAATGGAATTTGAAATTTTGTTGTGGTGGCATACATCTGTAATCCCCAGTACTTAGGAGGGAGAGGGAGGAAGATCAGAAGATCAAAGTTGATTCAGCCGTGTAGTGAGTTGAGGCCAGTCTAGATTTATGATACTTTGTACCAAATCTTCCAATGCCCTCAATTTTTTTTTAAAAAGGAATGAAAAAAACTTAACTTAGGTTTTGACTCTACTCGATTCAGGGGTTATCCTTATAGTCATATTTTTGAGGATATTTTAAGTATATAATTTATTTAAAGTGTTTTATTCCTATGGATGTGAGCTGAAGTTTGAAGTTTTCATATAAGAACAATATCATTCTTTTCAACCAGCAGAGTGAAGAGACAGTTTGTAGAACAGGAGAAAACCATCACCAACCTCACATTTCATAGGGAATTAACACTTGGAATACATTCAAAACTGAAAGGTTTAAACAAAACAACCCACAAAGCAACCACTAAGGCCAGAGAATCAAATAGTTCCCAAAATAAGAATTATAAATGACCAATGAACATATGAACAAATATTGAACATCCTTAGACATCAGAAAAAGGCTCATTAAGGCTATATACTGAGTCTATCTCACTCCAGTAAGGTGACTGGAATATTAAGGAAATAAATAACAATCATAGTGAAATAACACTATGCACACAGTGGTCTAGTCATTGTGGACATCAGTATAGGGGATCCTCAGAGGAAAAAAACAACTTTTCTGATGCGTAAAATCATGTGCTTACACCCCATGCCTATGAGTGTGTGCTTGCTCATACACACACACACACACACACACACACACACACACACACACACACGCACACACACATACACACACGACATGAAGGTGAAGAAGAACAGAATAGTTACCCAGGGAAAGGAAAAGGGAAAGATGAGAGAAAGAAATAGTGAAAGAATGGAGTAGGGTGGGACAAAGGAGTAAGTCCCATGGGAATTAACCCCACATACAAACGCATACTAGCAGCATTAATTGAAGTGAATGGTTATAAAATAACATAAACTTGGAAGAGATATGGGAGGAATGTCCATTAATAAATCTATAATTTCATTTACAGAAAGTTCTAGAAAGTGCAAGCTAAAGTGTTAGGGAATTCATTCTTGTCTAAGAAGGAAAAGGGATATGATCAGGGACTGGAGTTACAGATTACTAAAAGGATAAAGGAAGATGTTGCAGAAGATTTCATGGCTGTTTAAGCATGTCAACACTTATCTATTGTAAATTTTAAGTATTTGTTGCTCAATCTATGCCAATTATAACCTAACAAGTTCTCATACATTTTCTAGAAATACATATTTGTATTTGACAGCCACAGTTTAGATGCTAGTCATACTAATTAATGAAAAGGGATGAAGAAAAAATAATTCACATGCAAAATGTCATTATTTCTGGAGTGCAAATGGATGGAGTCACATTTATACAAAATAAAATTTTCCAGTGCTAAAATCCTCATAAAACTAGAGATTGTAAATAAATAGCACAAATGTAATCAATGTAATCACACCTTTGATCTTGTGAACAGCCATTTATATATTTTTAAAAAATCTAATTAAGTGTTTGTGAGTATGATCATAAGTTTGTTTGGTATGCTATGTTTAGATAAGAAAAATTAACATAATATGATGACAAATGTGCTAATATCATAGATACAATGTGTGACAGGAAATATTCTAAATGCAGAAGTATTTTTTCCTAGTCAGCATCTTGTGATTCAAGTTAAATATGAAATTTGTGATAATAAAGATCTGTTGCGGTGAAGATTTACTCTCAGGAATGGTAAGAGCAAGACAACCAATTAGTAACCTAGTAATCACAATGAGAAGTCAGGGACTTGACAAGGGTAGCAGTAAGTTCAAATGAAACAGAAAAGCACTGAACATATTTTAGATGGATACTACATGGACTTGAAGGAAATGAGGAGGGGGAAATTAGAATTTCTAAGTACTGATGTATGATAGCCAGATAGGATACCCATGCAATATTTTGATGAACAAGTTTACAGTACGAAAGCAAAACAATAAAAGCAGGAACCATATATGCTTCTGTCCATCATGTGTTTTGCACATCAATTATTCATTGAAATTTGAATAGCATTTGCCGACAGTAGCTTTAAAAACAGGAGTGCTGGAACTAATCTGTGAAATATTTTATCTAATTTCAAACAGTTTTAGTCTAACCTGAGAATATCTATACATTGCCTGGCCACAATTTGTAACTGAATCTTTTGTAACACATTTTTTTTCTCAAAATCAAATTTTGACAGCTTCATTCTGATTTGTTAGAACCCCCAAAGAACAATTTTTAAATTTACTACTTTTCTTTAACTTGTACATCTTACTCAAATTTCTTCTTTTAGAAACAACTTTGATAATAGAATATAGTTAATAATATTTAATGACTGTTAATTTTAATACTAACTAATGTGAAAGTCACATTGTGGATCTGAAAAACAATAATTAAAATAAAAACATACACTGACTTGTTGACTGACAGTTTACACTTTAGTCCAGCTGTGAACTGATTGTATTATGCCAGTAGGTGCCAGTCTTGGCTCACAGAACTGAGATTGAAGCAGTTGCTCCACAGTAAATTTTATTAGAACTTCAATTTTTTTAAGTGTAAAGATTTATGTCAAGTAAAAGGTCAGTAAATAAAAATTGTAAAAAGAAAACAATATAGACTTCTAAATAATGATATAATGATGAGAAACATTAATAATAGTAACTTCCAGATATTTTGGGTTAATATAAGGTAAGTCTGTCCACTTCATAAGGGAGCAGAGGAATGAGGAAAAGAACAAAAAAGTGGTATATATTTGCTCAACTTGTTACTGGCTTTGGTAAATATATAATAAAACTACATGATATATCCAAGCTAGAAGGAGTGCTAATTTCAGTTCTAACTAGAATAAATAAAAGCTCTTGAAATAGTCAATAAGGGCATGAGTTGAACATGGTCCCTGAAAAGTAGATCTTATATCATGGAGGCAAAGTGTATCCATGTGTTCAAAAGTATCAATAAGTTTTTTTTGCAAAGCTTGAATATGTCCAGTATAGTCAACTCTAACACTATTCACTTTAAATATGATAAAATTGTTTTGTTGTAATAAATTGAATTGGGTTAAAATTGTAGAATATATTTCTTTAGTAAATTATTCTGAGGCACTTGTAATAGCTAGATTATTGAGGTTTTATGTACATGCTCCAATAGGTAAAGACTATAATAACATTTTTTTCAAGAAAAGCTAAAGTTATTTTGGACAGAACTTATATTTGGGACAAAGCAAGAATGCTGATGCACAAGGGTGTTGATTTCAAGTACAAAAATATTTGTGCTATGCAAAGGAATGATTGCTTTCCTATAGTTACAAGCCAGCCTTCTTCTGAGTACAAGAGGAGAGTAAAGAATTATATTGGCAAAGTATGAGGCTATCATTTCACTTCCAGGCCACCTCAGTACTAGTGTGCATCTCACAGATAACTATGGTATACACACACTGTAAGAAATGAGTGTAGTCCAGTTAAATAAAGTGTCCTTATCCAAAGTCACCTGTATGCTTGCATGGCCAAGTGTTGGCTAAACAAGAAAAAGATAACAACTTATTTCGTACATATCAAATCTCCTGTAATTTCTCTTCTTTTCCTTTTAACATTAAAATTAGAATAAAAGTAAGAGGGGAAAATGTTCTTTGATTTGTGAAAGCAACAAAAAAGATAATAAAAATCCATGAAAATCAGGTTTTTATTTAAGGGGGACTCAAACTAACTTGGATTTTTAGGTACCTAGAAGAGATCATGTATGACCTGTTTGAAGAGAAAAGGAAGAATGAAAAAGAAGAAAAGAAACATGGTTTAGTTAATGTAACAAAAACACAACAAATATCTAACAACATAAAGTAAACTATCAACAAAGCACTCCTAATCTCTGGACTGGTAGTGTGTTTTAATAACCGACACTCAGTTTGAATTGTGCAGATCCAGGGGCACCCTCAGTCCTGGAAATAGCCCACTACTGCCTGAAATTGACAGTATCTTTGGAGTAAAATTTCTTAAAATTACATTCTGTCTGTACTTTACTGAAACAGCAGGTTTTCTTTCTTTTTTTTTTTTTTTTTTTTTTTTTAAAGTTTCCTTCAGGGAAAGTGAGTTGTTTTAGCTTTCCTTTTATATTATCTTAATGAGAATTTCATCCATGAGTACTAAATTTACATTATTTCCATTTCACCATCTCTTCCTACAATGTTGCTTCCAGTCCCTCTCAAATTTATGACCTCATTGTTTGTTTGTTTTTTTAAACTCAATCATGCTCATTTTGACGTCCTTCTGCATAAGCCCTCCACCCTTATATAGTCCTCTGCTCTTCCAGGAGAAAATGACTTGTTCTTCTATCTATCGCTGCCTTCTCATACCAGTCAGAGCTGTAACTTGGACCTCCATCTGTCTTGCCTCTCCATCACATGTTCATTCTTCATGACCTCTTCTTTCATTATTACTGTTCTCTCTCTCTCTCTCTCTCTCTCTCTCTCTCTCTCTCTCTCTCTCTCTCTCTCTCTCTCTCTCCCTCCCCCCCCCCACCGTGTGTGTGTGTGTGTGTGTGTGTGTGTGTGTGTGTGTATGTGTGTGTGTGTGAAATCCCTGAGTCTATTCAGTGTTTATATATATTAGGGATATCACTTCGGAATAGATAACCTATCAGAGGCTTCTCTCTGGAAAAGACTGATCCTCCTTTTCTTAGCTGCCATTAACTTCCTATAGTTCTTCTTCTATGGGTGGTCCTTGTGAGATTTCCCCATCCCATATCCAAGTGGGAGTGTTAACTGTTGTTGTCATTTGCAGATCTTGTTTTGGCAGCATACTGTTAAGACTTCTGGGGTGCAGCTCGCTGTCATATGTAGAAGACACTATTATTCAGCAGTGATTCTGATGCTGTGGTTCTTATAAAATTTTCAAAAAACCAACCCTACTCCTAAGGATCAAGGAACGACGTAGCAAAGAAGGACCAGGTTCTTGGTGGAAAAACCATAACGACTGGTGCAGATTTTGGTGACATAGTCACTTTTTTTTTCTGGCCTGTTGTATGGTTGTCCTTCATCCTTTTCAGCTCCAGCTGTGAGCCACTTCACTGATGTGGTCACATGTGTCATCTGGGTGTTGACTTTTCCTGAAGGATGTTGCTCTACTGAGGAGTCCATTCCCAACAGTGCTGCATCTGTGACTGATTAGTTAGAGCACGCTGGCAAGACTTATGGGAAAGGGTGAGCAGAGATTTTCTACCTGAACCCACTTGAAAGCTGCTATGGTGTCTTTTCTCTGAATTTAAACACATTTTTTTAAATCTTCAAATGCCAAAGAGAAATGGAAAGAATATAAGGAGAGCATGAGAAATAATTAAAATTCTGATATATTGAGAATAAAAAAGCAAATTTAACTGTAGTTGGAAGTTTTCCTGTGTCCTGCCCAGCTGGTGGTCTGGACAAATCTCTCCCACTCGAGTCCCCCAAGTAAACACAGAGAGGTTTATATTAATTACAAACTACTCGGCCATTAGCTTAGGCTTATTACTGACTAGCTCTTACACTTAAATTAATCCATAATTGTTATCTATGTTTAAGCACTTGGCTTGGTACCTTTTCTCAGTTCTGCCTCGTCATCTTGCTTCTTCTGTGTCTGTCTGGCAACTCCTGACCCAGCCTTCCTCTTCCCAGAATTCTCCTTGTCTGCTTATCCCACCTATAATTCCTGCCTGGCTACTGGCCAATCAGCATTTTATTTATCAACTAATCAGAGCAACACACATTCACAGAATACAGAGCAACATCACCCATCATTTAACTCTAATCAAATTTCATATCTTATGAAAATATTTTGTGAATATGAGAACTATACAGATAAATATGACAAAGGAAAACCTCATTCTATGCCTGTGAGAATATTGTTTTTGAGCCGGGCGTTGGTGGCGCACGCCTTTAATCCCAGCACTCGGGAGGCAGAGCCAGGCGGATCTCTGTGAGTTCGAGGCCAGCCTGGGCTACCAAGTGAGTTCCAGGAAAGGCACAAAGCTACACAGAGAAACCCTGTCTCGAAAAACCAAAAAAAAAAAAAAAAGAATATTGTTTTTGACACAATCTAGGATCACAAATTTAAGTTTTGTGAATTGTTATGAGAAATTTCTGCAAGAACGACAGGACCAGGATTGCTGCTGAGTAATAGTGTCCTCTACTATGACCGGAAGCTGAACCCTTGAAATACTAACAATGTGGCCACCAAAACAAGATTTGCACAATGGCAACAGTTAACATTTCCATGTAGACCAGAAAATCTCACAAGAATCACAAGTGTATGATGAGATATAAATATAATATACGTATCAAATATATGTATTCATTTAATGTATCATTGAGAAGGGATCTCAAGGAGGAATTGTCTAGATCAGGTTGGCCTGTGAGCTTGTCTAAGGGGACTGTCTTGTTTACATTAATTGACATGGGAAAATCCAGCACACCGTGGGTGACATTGTTCCTGCTTTTGAGGCCCTTGACTGTAAAAGAGTGGAAAAAATAAGTGTGAATGGATTTATCTCTTCTGCTTGGATGTGATGTGACTAGATACTTAACATCCCTGCTGCTTAAATTTCCTTTCTGTGATGGAATTGTGAGCAAAAATAAATCTTTTTTCCCCCTCAGTTGCTTTTTTTCCCAGGGTATTTTATTGCAGCAGCAGAATCAAAACTAGGACATTATGTTGCTGATGTTATGGCTGCGAGTATTTTTAACTTCTTCCCCGTGGAATACGTTCCTACTGTCACTAGCCCGTGTGCACACTTCCATTGTCTGTTTCTGAGAACACTTCCATGTGGAGCATCATCAATGACTCTACTCTTGACGCTCTCACAAACACTACCCCACAGCTGCGTCTTTATTTGTGTATGTAAATAATATTCTTTAACAGTTCCAGTGATTTTCCATTGCTTTCTAATGAAATTCAAGCCCATGACACGCGTAACAGCCATGCCAAAGTCTTGGTCCTCTTGTTCAGTCCCTGGCTCTTCATATGCGCCTCTTCCTACTCATGTCTCACCAGGTGTCCTACAAGGCAGAGCTCAAAGAGATCGTTAGTTCCCTTAATATTTCAAACTATTTTTTCTCCTCTGGAATAGTTCTGAACCTTCATTTTCCTCTATTTCAAAAATAACCATTGAAAATGTGTGAATAGAAAAAAAAATTCAGAGTATGTACTGGAACCTGTGTGCATGCGTACGTGTGTGTGTGTGTGTGTGTGTGTGTGCGCGCGCGTGTGCAGAAGGGTTACAAAACAATAACTATTCTTATCCATACTAAATGTGACATCTCTTCTCTTTTCTATTTAATTATAATAACTAATATTTTTGTTTTATTGAAATTAATGCATCCTGTATATTTAATGGAGAAAGTATTTCATACATTTAATAAAGAATGGTTTTATTTACTCAGGAACTTAAATTGTGATTGTTTTGTTTGTCACATAACTCCATAAAGTATTTATATCAATTGCCCTTCCATGTGATTCTTTACATGTGCATACAGTATATAATATTTGCTGAAAGTTTAACATATTTCACAAATCCACCATTTCTTTCTTATGAAAACTTTAAAATCTTTTCTTTTACATTTCTACCTAATAGCTATTGCCTAGGTTTTCTATTTCAGAATAGCACGTTCATTTCCAGATAGGCAACCAAGAGAGCAGTGAAGTGATCCCATTTACAAATTTTCTTACTAGGAGTGATATAATTAAATGTTATATGCTAGAATAGAATAACCATTTAGAGGTAGAAATAGGAGCTGAATATTAAGGGGATGGGGATCCTTCTTTCTTTATGGACTATTCCCATGACTCCATGAACTACAATTCTCTTTGACTATTTTTTTGAGAAAGAATTCATGCAATTAAAGGGGATAAAATAACATATTTTATATAATATGTATTATATATAATAATAATATATAATACAATATATATTATTTGTATATGTCATACACATTAACATATTAAAGAAATGTTTATTATGAGGAACACATTACTAAACACAACTTTATATAGATCCCTATTTGTTTTGATATTTTCATTATAGGTAATCATACTCAATTTTTTCCTAGGCAGCAAATGATGTCTCATTTGCAATGTTACAGATTAAAAGTTACCCTTAATTCATTCTGTAACAAAAACTTCACACATATTCTTATGCATACATACATACAATAACTTCAGATACATTTTCAACAGAATTTATTTTTTCTAGAGCTTATGATTATTCATTACCCACTCTGGTTCAGCCCTCACATAGACTTGGTGTTCCTACACATAGAGTTTATTACGTTCTTTGAACATTTTATTTTTTCTAGCTTTTATTGTGACTTTTGTCATCATGTGAATCTTTAGTGAGCAGTTAATCTTGCATTTTTGCCATGTGTCATCTCTCGAAATTGCTATGATGTGGAGAACATTCTAATTAATATACTAAGCTGTGAGAGGGTATGGCTAGGAATTTTGATTTTAATATCAGCTGCTAGTTACAGCTGCTTTGATTAAAAGACAGTTTGTCCACATGGGTGTAAAAATAACTTAGATCTGTCATACAAATTCGTTTTTATGATCATTCCTTGATCCCTCACTTAATTGTCTGTCAACCTAATTTAGCCTGTTGCTTAAGTTCATAAATACTCAAGTCTAATTAATATGCTCCATGGTTCTAATTATAGACATATCACATGGATCATGTAAACATTTGTTCCCATATTTCCATAAACCAACCCTTTGGTTCAATGGTAAGTCTCTGGATGATAATTAATTAAAAGGATATTTGAAATTTTCCCATCCATATTGGATTGTCAACTAGTGTTGTTCTTATCTAGGCCTATTTTAGGTAAATGTTTTGTTGAAATATCATGGGTACCAAATATATATATATCATATTTAGAAGATACTATGCTATGAAATGTGTTTTTCATTGAATTTTCATTGTTGATGAACTAAATAGCCAGTTATTCAGTATAGTTCATTGTTTTGCAATTAAATCCATATTTTATATTTTATTTATATTATTATTTTTCTGGTATAGCTGGGTATACAGTATCTGTGCCCTACTGAAGAAATATTCACACACTAGCAGGAAGTTTCTTATAATATAGGCAGAAGCCATCTTAAAGATAGGACATCTTCTGGAACCTAAGATATCTCAGGAGTAGAGTGCTTGTTTAGTAAAGGAAAGCACCAGGTTCAATTCTAAGAATTACAATAAAGAAATATGTTACATAAATTAACCTTGAAGACAATAAGGATGCACTTTTTTGTTAGTTAAAATTATTCATTTAACTTACATCCTGACCACCGTTTCTCTTCCCTCTCTTCTCCCATTCCCTCCCACCACCACTTCTCCACCACCACCACCACCCCTACCCATTTTACTCGTACTCTGTTTTCATCCAGAAAGGGACAGGCCTCCTATGGGTATTAACAAAACACGGCATATCAAGTTAAAGTAAAACTACGCACCTCTCCTTGTAATAGGCAGGGCAAGGCAACCCATTATGAGGAATAGGTTCCCAAAAGCCAACCAAAACGTTAGGGACAGCCCCTGCTCTCACGGCTTAGGCATCCTACAAGTAGATCAAGCTATACAACTATCACACATATGTATGAAGACAATTGGTAAAATATATTATAAGTACAATCAGAAAACAAAAACATAAAACCAAACAAAAACACTTTCAAATTTTCTGATAGATTCAACATCTTAAAATTATAGTTGAGTGTTAAACAATAGAACATTTCACCTAGAATGTAAATGAAACCTGGTTTATTAAGCAAACTGTAGAAATTTAAATACTTGGAAATCAGATAACTGTTTTCATATGATGCTGGATATCAAACTCAAGGCCTCATTCAGCTGCATTCCCAGCTCTGAATGTTATAACTAGTTTTTTTTAACAAGTCTAGATTGTGTAAGCGTCAGCACTTACTTACCAAGCCAGGGTAACCTGATTATGGTCAGAGGGAATGTCAATCACGCCAGGTCAGAGCGGTCACAGCAAGACTGAGGCTGAGACAAGTTTATTGCAAGCATTCAGACTTTTTATACCCTTAACAGAAACAGAATACAATGGCGGTTGCCAGGAAGAATACAAATGTAGTTGCCAGGATACAATGAGGTTTGCAAGGTATACAGATTCCATAAGATTAATGTCTAAGACTAATTGTTCTTCCAAGCTTCTGTGTGCTTCGCTGACTCCTAGAGAACACAGAGATACCCCGGTGGCCTGAATGCTTCACTGTCTGAAGAAGTGCCTCAGTTTCTCAGCAACTGAAAGGCACCCAGTGCTCCAGGAGGTGAGAAATCTAACCTGAAAAAACTATAACACATACTTCTCAAGGCAACTAGACCAGGTGAACTCTGTAATTCCCTGCATGAGTGTATTAAAAATGCCACACATTTTATATTCAACTAGTTTCCCTCAAGGCAATATAAAATGCTCAATGTAAAACTTAAATCATTTTTTAAACTTTTAAAAATTTAATTTATTCATTTATTTTACACCCTAACTTCACTTTCCCCTCCCTTCTTTCCTCCCATTCTTTCCCCCAACCTTGACTCTGCCTCCCCCCCCAACCCCATAATCCATTCTGCTTCTGTTTCTGTTCAGAAGGGGGCAGCCCTCCTATGGGTATCAACAAAGCATGTTATATCAAGTTGAGGTTAAGCACATCTCCTTGTATTAAAGCCGGTCAAGGCAATTCAGTATGATGAATAGATCCACAGGAGCCAGCCAAAGTGTTAGGGACAGTCCCTGCTCCCACTGTTAGGAGACCCACAAGTGGACCAAGCTACCCAACTGTCACATATCTGTAGAAAGCTTAGGTCAGTTCTGTGCAGGCCAACTGGTTGTTGGTTCTGACTCTGTGAGTTCCTATGAGCCAAGTTACTTGTTTCTGTGGGTTTTCGTGTGATGTCCTTGACACCCCCCCCCCCCCCCCCCGCCCCAGGCTCCTACAATCCTTCTTTCCTCTCTTCAGCAGGATTCCCAGAGTTCAGCCTGATGTTTGGCTGTGGGTCTGTGCATTTGTTTCCATCAGTTACTGGATGGAAGTAAAGCCCAAATCTAATGTGCAATAAATTGATTTGAGGCACTACCATGATGAACAATAACAAACTACTTTATTACAAAATATCCAGCCAATATATCAAAAAGTCACACCAGAAAAATTAGAGTATATATGGTATCTTTTCTTTCTTAAGAGGTGATTGCACAGCATACAATACAGGGTTAAATAAGAATCTTCGCATGAGTTGTATTTATATATTTAACAGTAGTAATTAAAGGTAAGAGGACATGAATATGAAATGCAGAGGGATGGGCTGTGTTAGATGGGGAAAAGAAGAAGGGGGAATGATATAATTATGTTTTAATTAAAACATAAATTATACAGTCTTTTCCATTCTTATTTATTAGTCGTATTTGTTTGTATTTTATGAAGCTTTTCGCAAGTCTTAAAAAATGCTTGTTTTCAAGGGACGATGTTTTTGAGTAATCTCTATTGTGTTATTCGGATTATTATTTATAGGTATAACAATTACCTATTAACAACAGAAAAGGCTCCATGTGCTCATAATTGTCCTTTCATCTGTGGTTTTGCTTCTGGTTTTAGCTTTTACTCATGTTAGTCAAAGCAAGATTTGAATATATTAAGTGTAAAATGACAAAAACAATTCAGAACCTAGACTGTGAAGCATTCTAAGAAATATAATAAAATTTCTGCACTATGCTCCTCTTTCTATTCTAGAACATGAAACTTCTCTTTGTCCTGTGTATACATCATCTACCTATTGGTCAGTATCTATCTCATGTTTCAGATCAATTCTTATTACATCATGGTGCTTTACTGTTTTTCACATCATTTTATCACTTTGGCATTTTTGCACCTTACATCACCTTAAAGAGAAGAGTACTGCTGTGATGTCTATAGTGGTATTTTATTTGTGATTTATAATGTGATTTTATTTGTATGTTAATAAATAAAGTTGCCTACGGGTCAGAGCTATTAGCAAGCCATAGGGAAAGCCAGGGCGGTGGTGGCACACGCCTTTAATCCCAGCACTCGGGAAGCAGAACTAGGTAGATCTCTGTGTGTTCAAGGATACAGGCAGCATTGGAGAAACACGCCTTTAATCTCAATACCAACCATAGAAGACCTGGAGTGACCTACAGACAGGCAGTGAGGAGATGGTCATGTGGTTGCGTTTACAACCAATGAGAAGGAAAAACAAGAACTCTTTATAAGGCAAACACACAGGAAGTAGCTCCCTTTTCGGAGAGGTCTCTTGGCGGAAGAGGCTGGCTGGCGGCAGGCGGTAAGGCTCTTAGCTCTGATCTCTTGGGCTTTCATCTTTACATTGGCTCTGTGTTTCTTATTTAATAAGACGGTTGGTTACATCTACAGATGTCAATGGGTAAGTGGATTAAAAAAATGCAGCACTTGTACCCAGGTGAGTTTTACTCAGTCATAAAAATGAATTCATGGTTTTCTAAGAATATGGGTAGAATTGGAGGGTTCCATGTTAACTAAAATAAGCCAGTCTTACAAACCCACATGTCATGGAATATTAGTTTAAGATGTCTTACATTCATTTATGCTGTGGAATATTTGTTTAATGATGCAAACATGTGTTGTAACCTTTTATGTTGCATTTGTTTAACTCTGTAAAGCTGTGTTACTTTGCCTGCCTAAATCACCTGATTGGTCTAATAAAGAGCTGAATGACAAATAGCTAGGCAGGAGAGAGAAATAGGCAGGGCTGTTGGGCAGAGAGAATAATCAGGAGGAGAAATCTTGAGAAGGAAAAAGGTGGAGGCACAAGAAAAGGAGAAGGAGGGGAGGACTGAGGGACCAGCCACCCAGCCACACAGCAAGTCACAGAGTAAGAAGTAAAGAAAGGTATATAGAAAGGTAAAAGCCTGGAAGCAAAAGGTAGACAGGATAATTTAAGAAAAGCTTGCAAGAAACAAGCCAAGCTAAGGCGAGGCATTCTAAAGTAATAATATGTCTCCCTGTATTTATTTAGGAGCTGCGTGACAGGCCCCCAAAGAGGAAAAGAGTACATAAAACAATAACACCCACATATTGTTTGATATTCTGATATGTGGTCACTGTGGTGTTGGTGGGAAGGACATAAAAGTATCATGAGCACTACTAGACTATGAGATGGGAAGGGGAAAGAAACCCAAGCATGAATAACAGATAGGGTAAATGTGAACAATGTATAACATATACATTGATGGAAATGCCATAATATAAGCACTCTGTACAATAATATGTATTAAAATGACTAAAATAAATATGTGGGGACCTGCCCCACCAGGAACTTAGGTCACCTGTGAAGAGGTGGCCTGGAACCGAGGAAAGGCAAGTGCGCACGCCGCTCGCCCGTTCCCCAGCCTCCCTCTTACCTGGAGACAATCAGATGCAGCGGGGAGTCAAGTCAAGCAAGAACTCATTTATTGATGAGCAATAAGCCTCTTTTATACCAGAAAACCTCAGAATCCTAGGAGGAGGTGAAGGAACCAACCAATCATTTTAAAGGTCACCCTATTTACAAGTTGTTTATGTCCTGACACCATCTCCTGTTTTTTAGTATCTTATCTTAGCATAAATAACTTGAGCTAACTTCCTTTTTCACCATTTGTCTTTAATCTCCATACAAACAACCCAAGCTAACTTCCTTTTAGCCATCCTTTGTATCTATTCTCTGTAAAAACAGCTTAAACTAACTTTTTCTCCACATCATCCTTTGTATCTACTTTGTTAGTAAACAGCTTAAAGCTTAAGCTCTATTTGTCTAAATTTCTCTTAGCACCCTCTTTGCAGCCCATGTATGCCCCCACATAAATATATGAATAATAAATAAAGACAACAATTGAAAAAAAGAGTGAGAAAAATACAGTAAGATATTTTGTGATAAAGTGTATCAAATAACTTTTTTGCTTTGTTTTTTGAGACAAGGCTTCTCTGCTTAGCTTTGGCTTTCCAGGAACTCTTTCTGTAGACTAGGCTGCTCTTGAATGCATAGAGATCTGCCTGCCTCTGCCTTATAAAGGCGTAGGCCACCTCTTCCTGGCTGTCTTTTATTAAACAATATTGTTTTGATAGTTTATGCATTATTAGCTTCTGTTGCTAACCTCTGTTGTGATTGATTTAAAAAATTTAGTGTATAATACTTTTATGTAGAAAATAGCATAGCATATATAGGCTTCAGAGTTATATATTATTTCAAACATTACTAAGAGACTGAAAATTCTTCACCAGATATTAAAATTGTAAAGGATATGTTTTCAACTGTCATGATACTCCACTCTCTATTACAAAGAATATTAGTGTTTCTTTAAAGTGTAATGTATGCTTCAATATAGCTAATCTGATTAGTTCCCTGTAGGAAACTTGATATTATAATGGGGTAGTTGATTAGAAAATTAATGATATGAATTAAAAAGGTGATGTGAGAAAAATGTCATCAATAACCCACTTTTGATCTGAGCTAAAGAATATTGTCATTTAGTTCAGGTCATCTCTGAACACAAGCTCCTGGAGAGAAATGAGTGTAGCCCTGTGGACTACCACAAAAGTCACTCTGACCTCATGGTAACTGCATTATCAGCACAAGGCTTTTCTCTCTCTCTCACATTCTATATAAGCTTGCAATGTATACAGTGCCTTGGAAACAGAACAGAACTGTTTGATGTAGCTTCACTAAAAGACTGACCACAATAAAATCAGATGTAGTATGTATTTATTATTACCCAGTCAATTACACAAATAAATTCTCAATTACGTTTCATTTTTCACCATAGGATAGCAATTTATTCATTTATTTTATTTACTTTTTTATTTGAGGACAATAAACATAAAATACTAGTTTTAACAAGCCAACTCCAATTTGATATTTGTAAGTTTCCCACAAATATGTGTAACTGATTATTCTCAACACTGTAAAGTTGTTGACAAATCACAAAATACCCTGTAGACAATCATTTTTAATTATAAAGTTAAGTGATTATCTTCATTTGTTTTCTGATTGTTTCTTTGTAATTTTGAGACAGAATATTTCTGTAACTACTGCTCTTCAGCTTCTGAGTCTCTGGCCTCTGCTCCCAATCCTTGGAGATTACGTACGTGATACTGCTTCCTTCAGGATAACTTCCTTTGGGGAAATCATCTGTGGTTCTGAAGGAATATGTAGCTGAAAATCTCAAGCACAGGATACAGACCTCAGTTCCCCTTTGCTGCTCTCTGCTCCTTCCCACTCACAGATAGTAGAAGTGGAGAATCTTATGCCTGACTAAAGCATGAACCCTCAAGCTCTTGTCTCTTGGGGGAAAAACTGTGTATCATGTGTGGGTAAAAGTTCTTTTTCAGTTTTGAGTATAATGTATCATCATATATTAATCTACATGCAAGAGAGCTGTAGTTATGCATTCCAACTTCCTTATCTTCCCTAGAGTATACACTTATTTATGATTTTCTTTTTGTGTATGTTTTATCTATGGAAATGACTCATAGAAAGCAGAAAGCTTTGTTTTTTCACTGCATATTTCTTTTTCTCAGTGGCATCTCATTCTTAAGTCCCTGTATTGTATGACATTGTCCTTCATATCTCTTGAATTACCTTTTTCTATTGTGAGACATTTATTAATTTGTTTGTTTGTTTGTTTGTTTTATCTGTATCCTGGCTGCAGTTGTCCTTCCATCCTCTACTTCCAGTCCTTCCCTTTCATCTCCCCTCTGTTCCCAGCCCCCAATCCAGTCCTCCTCCATTTCTGTTTTAGAAAGGGCAGGTCTCCCATGGATATCAACAAAACATGTCATATCAGTTTGCCGTAAGACTAAGCACCTCCCGGATCTAGAAAAAATCCTTCTGAGTGAGGTAACCCAGACTCAGAAAGACAAACATGGTATGTACCCACTCATAGGAGAATACTAGTTGTGGAACAAGGATGACTGGACGGCTACTCACAACACCAGGGAGGCTACCTGGAAAACAGGACCCCAAGAAAGACACAGGGATCGCCCAATGACGGAGAAATGGATGAGATCTACATGAACAGTCTGGACGTGAGTGGGGGTAATGAGGGGCGAGGGGCGAGGGAAAGAGAACTTGGGGGAGTGGGAGATCCCAACTGGATCAAGAACAGAGAGGGAACACAAGGAATGTTCAGGATAAATGAAGACCACATGAGAATAGGAAGAAGCAAAGTGCTGGAGAGGCCCACAGAAATCCACAAAGATGCCCCCACAATAGACTGCTGGCAATAGTCGAGAAATAGCCCGATCTGACCTACCCTGGTGATAGGATGGCCAAACACCCTAATTGTCGTGCTAGAAACCCCATCCAGTGACTGAGGGAACTAGATGCAGATATCTACGGTCAGGACCCGGGTGGAGCTCCGGGAGTCCATTTGGCAAGAAGGAGGAGGGTTTATGTGAGCAAGAGTTGTTGGGACCAGGGATGAATGGAATACAGGGACAAGTGGCCAAACGAATGGAAACACATGGACTGTGAACCAATGGCTGAGGGGCCCCCAACTGGATCAGGACCTCTGAATGTGTGAGACAGTTGATTGGCTTGATCTGTTTAGGAGGCATCCAGGCAGTTGGACCGGGTCCTGTGCTCAGTGCATGAATTGGCTCTTTGAAACCTGGGGCTTAGTAGAGACCCTTGGCTCAGCCTGGGAGGAGGGGACTAGACCTGCCTGGGCTGAGTCCACCAGGTTGATCTCAATCCTCGGGGGAGTCTTTGCCCTGGAGGAGATGGAAATGGGGGGTGGGCGGGGCGGGAGGAGGGAGAACGGGGGAATTGATGGCTGATACGTAAAGTTGAATTATATTGTAAAATAAAATAAAAAAAAAGACTAAGCACCTCCCCATGTATTAAGGCTGGTCAAGGTGACCCAGTATGTAGACTAGAGTCTCAAAGGCCAGGAAAAGAGCTGGAGGCAGCCCTATTCCCACTGCTAGGAGTCCCATAGGAGGACCAAGCTACCTACCTGTAACATATATACTGAGTGTCTTGGTCAAACCCATGCAGGCTCCCTGGTTGCTAGGTCAGTCTCTGAAGCCCCTATGATCCCAGGATAGTTGATTCTGTGGGTTTTCTTGTAGAGACCTTCACCCTTCTGGCTCCTACATTACTTTCTCTCCCTTTTTGCGGGATTCCTTGAGCTTTGCCTAATGTTTGGCTGTTGGTCTGCATATGTTTCCATCAATTGCTAGATGAAGCCCCTCTGATGACAATTGGGCTAGACATCAACGTATGATTATAGCAGAATGTCATTAGACATCATTACTTTGACATTTTTTCCCTCCTATTATGTTTATTTCTATTCTAGGTCTCTGGGTCATCCAGCCTGTGGGTCCTGGTGCTCCAGGCAGCATCAGAGATCCACTTACTCTCTCCTGCATGTTCTTAGACTAGACCAATCAATTATCGGTTGGTCACTCCTTCAATTTCTAGGCCACCTTTATCCCAGCATGTCCCATAGGCAGGACAGATTGTATGTCAAAGGTTATATGGCTGGATTGGTGTCCATTTTAATGTAATTTAGAAACTACATGAATTTGTGTTATTTTTGAAGAAAGCCTCAAATTTCACACTGTTCATTTGTGCTGCTGTTGATTTTGGTCTAGAGGAAGAATGAATTCTTGATAAACAATTATTGACAGACTTCTCTTAGTTTAACTTTAAGCACTTGGCATCTCTGTTGATTAGTTTTAATTCTCAGTCAACTAAGAGATAGAGTTTTATTTCTCAGTATATCTTTTCTTTACTGATCATTTATAAAGAGATTGGTTTAGACGTCAAAGGGCCAACAAGAGACCTCTTTATTTAACCGATGTTAGCAGAAAACATACTTTTGGTTGAGGGCTTTTATAGAACAAAAGGTAGAAGAGAAATCTACCCTCTTTCTCATTTTCTTTGGCAGGAACCTCCCCACTCCAGGTTTTTCAGTATAGACTCAACAACATATACCTAAAAATTCCCATGGCCTCAGGCCTTGTTCCTTGGACTGAGAATTGCACTCTTATCTTCTCTAGTTCTGAGGCCATTGTCCTTAGGCTGAGCTGGATTAATGACTCCACTGATTCTCTAGCATGAAAGGGGATCATTGCAGGAATTCCCAGAATCCATAATCATGTGAGCCAATATGCCTAATACACCCCCCACAATGGATAAGTATGTGGCATATGTGTGAACAGAAAGAAAAAGAAGACACAAATGCAAAATAGAGATTAATAAAGCTATCCTATATGTACACACACATATATACACAGCTGTTAAAACACTGTGTATGTCTGTGAGGCTATTTCTTAAATAAATTGGCTTTTAAATTGTGTGTGTGTGTGTGTGTGTGTGTGTGTGTGTGTGTGTGACATCTGAACTGAAACTTGTTATCTTTGGTCTTTCTGAAAAAGGTCAAGCGAAAATATCTCACTGAGCTTTGAATTGTTCCCATAATAATGAGTGATGCTGAGAATTTTTTATCTATGTAAGACTGTTTGCAAATCATCTTTTGAGCAAATGTCTACTTGAGTCCGCAGCCATTTTTAATGAAGTTGTATTATTATTATTTGCTATTATGCTGTTACTTTAGTATGTAAATGAAAGCTCATCAAATTGGTGAGTTTGTGGTGAGATCTCGACAGCTTTCATTTTGTTCTATTTTCTTTGCTTTGTATTACACTTTTAGGATTTTAGTATTTTCATGTTTATTTAATTAAATTTTTAAAATATCATTATTTGTAATAGTAAACTTTTGTTTTTCCTAGACCTAATATTTACATGAATAAAATTTCTAATTTGATGTTTGTATGAGAAAACGTGTTTTTGTCATTGAATACATTAATTCATTGCTTGTGTTATATCAGGTAAACAATAAGTTGAGGCGAATTTTATGGACATTTTCTATTAAATTGTAATAATAGTATATTTACATACTTAATATTGATTGATGGGATCATGCTTCTTCATGTTTTCATTGTTCTTATCTTCATATTTCTTCAGGAGTAATAGGGTATTATAATGTTGACCTCTTTGTCAAGGAGGGTACCTTGTTGTTGGTATTAATTTACCACATATCCTTCAGAAATATCCAGGTATTAGGAAAAATGCATTTATATAATGAGACATTGTTAGAGAGATTTAATGGTGCTTATTAGTGTTCTAGGAATATGCACTGCACAGACTTTCCAGAGTGATAAACTTAAATCCAGTGATCTCCTGATTAGCACCCAACTAGCAAAATTTAGCAAGATATGTGAACTTCCAATGGTCTGTGGTAATTAACTTATTTCAAATTTCCTAATTACTATAAAATATATTTCATTAGCTAACCTAAAAACATGCAAATTTGTTTTGTTCCCATGCTTAAGAAAATGACACATTGACACAGAACTTGCTTCCTGTAAAAAAAAAAGAATGTTTTTAAAAATAAATGCTAATTAGATGAATGCAATAACAAAATAATGTGACTGTATAGATTGTGTTGGTCATCAGGGACATGCATCTATGGGGGAATATTGATAAAATAATTACATGACCTTAACTTTAATATCTCTGAGTGGATAATAGTGATTGTCTAAGTGTTAAATTAAAGTTTCATTGATGCCTACATTTCCTTATTCAACAAACATTGCAGGGTCAGGGACATTTTGTTGTAATCATAAATATACTTGCTTCTGTAATTAGAACCCCAAGGCTTAAAATATTTACAATTTATAAGTACTGAAGAATAAGTTTTAAAAAAGAAAGACTGGTCAGTGGTGGCACACGCCTTTAATCCCAGCACTTGGGAGGCAGAGGCAGGCAGATATCTGAGAGTTCGAGGCCAACCTGGACTACAGAGAGAGTTCCAGGAAAGGTGCAAAACTACACAGAGAAACCCTGTCTCGAAAAACAAAAAAAGAAAAGAAAAGAAAAGAAAAACAGTAAGAGAGTTCTGAATTTAGTATCAAAGACTAAAATATATGAAAATATTTAATACTAAGAAAGTATCTTCTTCAGAAATTCCACAATTCAGCAATAGTGAACAAGTTATTAAACTGAGATGGTGATATCAAACCATCTAAAAGCTATGAAATTTTCTGCTGTAATAGTCATATTCATAAAAAAATAAAATATATCAGATGGTGATGTTGCACGCCTTTAATCCCAGCACTTGGGAGGCAGAGGGAGACAGAGGCAGGAAGATCTCTGTGAGTTGGAGGCCAGTCTGGTCTACAAAGCGAGATCCAGGATCACCAGGACTGTTACACAGAGAAACCCTGTTTCAAAAAAAAGCAAATATAAATAAATAAATAAATAAATAAATAAATAAATAAATAAATAAATAAA
>CABHPH010162423.1:0-14751 GCA_902168325.1 Peromyscus nudipes | reverse complement strand
AAATAAATAAATAAATAAATAAATAAATAAATAAATAAATAAATAAAATAGAATAAAATGCACACAAAAGAAAAGTAAGGAGTAATGGAAATGGTTATGAAGAGAAAAGGTAAGTATGGGGGTTTAGACCTAAAGCACTTCACCATAGAAATGAAAATATTACATTTTGAAATAAGCATACAAATGTATTGATGAATGAACTACAATGGAAGAATTTTCAAACATTATAGAGATGAGAGAAAAAATGAAAAGCCATGAAATATCATTTATGAGATGGTAGGAATGGTTTCTGCATCATCTTTACTTGTGAAACGATTACAGGGAGATGAAACCAAGCATTACTTTTTACATGAGAACTGAGAAACCAAATTTAAGTACTTATGACTTGTACAACACACTTACCCACCAACTGAGGTGTCTCCATGATATCAAAATTTTCATAGTACAGCGTGTGTGTGTGTGTGTGTGTGTGTGTGTGTGTAGTTTGGACTTTTAAAATTAATTTTCAGGTGAATATACGGACTAACAGGTAGTGTTAGCCATATCAAACATTTCTTACTATACTTTGCTTTAAGTTTTTCTCTTTCTCTATTGTCTTCTCTCCCATGGTTTCATTCATTTCTGTCCAAGCAGTCATCTCAAATTGGACAGCTCTTTTTTTTTTTTTTTTTTGAGAGGCCCTATCTAAAATTGTATGATCAAGAGGGATTGAAGAAGATATCAAATAACAACTTCTGAAATCCACAGGCAACCTACTGGCATACGTGTGCATATGCACACACATAAGCATCCATACATTTATACATACAAATGTACACATAGGAAGAAACTACTGTCATAATGGCTAAGTGTATCTCACCAGCAATACATATGTACCTCATGCCATTCATTGTAAAATATCCATTGCATATCACAGAGCTAGACACATGCAAAGACTTGGTGGATCATTCAACTTTAAAAAGCTAAAAAGAACATGAATTTGAGAAAAATACTTTGATGGGTCCTCAGGAAAACTAGAAGGAAGTAGTTGGGGTATGTACAGTCAAAAAGCATTTTAATGATATGTACACACACACACACACACACACACACACACACGAAATTTTCAATGATCAAATAAATGACTAAATAAAAATATTTTTAAAACCAAAAAAGTTATTTCAAATGAGTGCTTGTGTAAATAAATGAAGAATTTGTTATTTGCATCATGAAAAAAATAGTATGTATTTTAATTAGACATTCTTCATTTACATTGATAGAAGGGAATGTTTCATTTCATAGAGCTAGAGAAAATTAGATCAATTTGTGGTCTATTGATATAGAAATAACATTTGATTACTTCGTGTTAAATATTTATAGGTATGACTTGGTAAGTTAGAATACATGATCTGTTGGGTGGTAGGTGCCCTTTCCCAAAAATGATCTATTAAATCATTTTTATAAGGCAAGCATGTTTTGTTTCATACTCATAGGCCAAACTATTAAAATGAGTGCATAACCAATTGAGACATAAACAAAACACACATCAGAACGTTGTGCTGTATCAGCTAGCTCATTGGCCTGTGGGGATGTGACTGATTACAAAACTTTAAAGGATAAAAAAAGGAAGGTGCAGTGCATTCAGGGCTATTGCGACAATTTGTTTGAAAGTTTTATAAATCTCTTCTTTTTCTGAGGAATATATGGAAGTTCTCAGTGCAGCAGAGAGAGTTCTATTTAAATAATCCAAATAATGTCTAATCAAGAGAAAGCCATTATCACTGTGGCGATGCATCTTCTTTCTCGTGCCAAAGCTGGGTTCCAAAACTTTCCAAAGTAGCTTCGGTGAATTGGTTTTAAATTTTGAATCAAAGTTCCTATAATGTATACCTTGGTTTTATCTGTTACTGAGAACAGCTGGGAGACCTCGCATTTCTTCTTCGTATGAGTATTTAAAACACAAAACAAATACATTATTTCATTGAAGAGCAGCTAAAATGGGACACAGATCAATATTCTTCACTTTCTTTTTCCTTTTCAAAGTCTTGTCAGACTTCTGCCTTCTTTCTCAAGAGATTTTTGACCTATTGTACCAGAAGTTTAGAATAACGCCCATCATCCCATTTGAAGATGACATTTCTGACAGGTTGAGTTCCGATCTGTAGGAATGTCCTGTAAGAATGATACTCAGCCTGTAGCTTTTTGCACAATGACTATAATGGTACAATCTGTCCTTTTCATAGTCCCTGCAGCTGTTGCTTCTAGCCCTATACTCTACTGATTTTGAAAATAGTATAATTGTTTCTTTAAAAAGAACGTCTGGCAGATTTGGAAAGTTCTGACTGGAAAATTTCAATTTCCTGTATCTGGTGTCCAAATTCTAGGCTATTTCGAAAAACTTGACTGTCTTAAACATCATGATCTTTTTTTTTTTAAGTATGGCTTAAAAATTACAACTGTAACTTTTATTCCACTTATTTTCATAATTTAAATGTGATTAAAGATGTAGATTCTTTTGGAGTTAGAGGGAACTCTGAGTTTTACGGGCAATGGGACCCTGGAGTGGAGGGCACCACTAGAGGAGAAAATGAAGTTCAATGCATTATTGAAGTGCTCAATCTGGCTGAAAATTTCTTCCAAAATCACAACACTGTCTGGGAATTGTCTACTCCCAGTTTGGTTGTGATGACTTTTTCCTTTGAGAAGCAGCCCAAAAGAGCAAGTATTCAAGTGCATCGGATTATTCATGCTCTGAAACTAAGTGCTGCTAGAAATAAGCAGACTCCATTCACTTCATGTCATGTTTATTTCCAACCATCTATTCACCTTAACGGAAACCAGAAAACAGGGGAGGTTTTGAGCAACCATGCAAAGTCAATGCCTGTCAAAGCAATCAGAACCATCTGAAGTTTATTTTCCCTTGCCATTAGAACCATGGGAAATACCTGAGGTTTTTTATTGTTTGTTTGTTTTTGTTTTGTTTTGTATGTCCTGACATCTACTAAAAATTAAATAAGGAGTTCATCCCGGGGAGAAGTCAACTCTCTTTCTCCAAACAGGCATTTAGTTACCTTAAGCTCTTTGTCTAAGAGTGAGATCCTCCTTAATTTTCCTCCTTCCATGTTAGCATGTTCATTCCTTAAGACATAATGCAGGAGCTGTGATGTAGATTAGCCTCTCCCAGGGATGAACTCCATTATTGACTGTCCAGAGGAGAGTGGGCTCCCTTGAAACTATAAGCATACAAACAGCAAAAATTAACTCCAGGTTGCATTTATAGATTTTGTGCATACAGGTACATATATGCATATCTATGTAAATGTGTGTTTAAAAATGATAAAAGAGTCCATAAATTTGAGAGTCGGGGAGTACATGGGAGAGATTCAAGGGAAGTTAGCTCAGAAAGTTTGAAGTGAGGAGAATGTGAAGAAAAATGATGTAACTATATCAAATAAAAACATATTTGGCCAGGCAGTGGTAGTGCACACCTTTAATCCCAGCACTCGGGAGGCAGAGCCAGGCGGATCTCTGTGAGTTCGAGGCCAGCCTGGTCTACAGAACAAGATCCAGAACAGGTGCCAAAACTACCCAGAGAAACCCTGTCTCGAAAAAAAAGTTATAAAAAACATATTTGAAAATTAATAGTAAATTAAGTAGGAAAAGAATATATCAACTTTTTGTTCCTAGACAATAAAGCAAGACACACACACCATTCAGCTCCTTCATTTCAATCTGCTATGTTTTTAAAACTATGACGAAGGCATTTGTGAAATACTTATCTCAAGTACCTGACTAGTACTAAGTTTCCCCTCACAGTGCTGGGGATGTCTCTTTGCATCTTACGCATGCTAGATAGGTTCCCGATCATGAAGTCACAGACCCAGACTCGCGTTTGATTTTTCTCTTAGTCAAGTCTGGAGAGAAAAGATGTTTCTTTATCCATCACGTCCCCCTGGAACCAGTAGAAGCCCAAGTGGTTAACTTTGGCTGACTTCTCAAATGGAAAACTATAACTATGGGGGCACTTGTTAAATGAAGATGTTGTGATCATTTAAGATCAATACACCGAATGCAGAGATATTGAATACAGATATATAGCATGTTTCATATCTAATATTTGGTATACACGGGCGAGACAGAGACAGGGACATCTTTCATCTGGAAAAAAAATTACCAGACTCTATTAAGACAGTCAGAACATGCAGCTTTCTGTGTAGTTGAAAGAGGGATGTTCCCTTATGTGAGTGAGTTTCCCCCTGTTTTTTCTCACCTTTTTTTTTATGAGAAGTAAACTGTATTTTTCATGGATGCTTCTACATAAAATGAGAAGGTCTGTTCTTTTGTACATATTTCTTGCTTATATTATTTCCATAACATCTTCCTTGGAAACTATATAATCAATTTTACACATTTCAAAATCTTACATAATTTTCTTTTATAATACAGATCTTAAATTCCATGTTTGCACTGTAAAATTAAAGAACTCATTTGTATAACATTTAACAGCAAAACCTTCAAATGACCTGGATTAGGGATGAAATTTTCTACTGGGCTGTGTGTTGCCATATGTTTTCTTCACAAATTGTTATGGTCAATCACGTTGGGTTTCCTGAGACTTGCAGCATATTCATAGCTCCTCTGGTCTCAAGGATTTTGTAAGAATTGTGAACTTTTAATTTTCCTTTTCCCCCAAATTTTAGTATTTTATTTCCTGATCAGTGTTGTAAATTGCAAGGCTTGTGTTAATATTTAATTTTCACTTGTCAATATTATGTCTATACAACACCAAGACTATTTCTCCTTTATGAATTATTTGAAGAAGCATGGAGATCCATCACTTTAAAAAAGGAAGTGAGAGGAAGCCTCACTTGATCTAGCATAAATGTGTCTGGACCAGAGCACTCAGTTTTGACATTTAAGTTCTGCATTTTGAAAGCTGACCTGAGGACAGAAAAGTTGCCTTAATTTTGTGTTATTTCATAATTTAGATAGCAAAAGGATTTGTCATTTTTTCTTTACAGTCCCTTCATCTTTGACATTTCTATTCTTCTGCTCAAGTTAAACAAAAAAAACACACAGCTGTGAAAAGCGTTTTTACTTACGTGAAAACCGCATCTGTATTTTCGAATATCTGCTACTATAATTAAATTTGGTGAAGAGTCTAATGAACATTTGATCCTAATGTAATTAAGAATGATTATCCCCAATAAAAGAGGGGGAAAGGGTATTTAGGTTTCTTCCTAGTGAATTTGTGGAAGACTAATGACTGGTGTATGAACCTACATGTTAAGTTGTTTCACTGTGAAATATAAGATAACAAACCGTTACTGATATGTGATGAAAATTGCCATGATCTTGAATATCCTGGCAAGTTTCTATGAATCAATTTACAAACTGATATTATCTCATTTATGAAATTGTATATTTGTATTAGCAATACTATAAATAATAAAATACTTTCCCTTCACATGGCAGACAGTGCAACCAATTTTTATTAAAATATTGGGATATATATTTCAAATAGTTTTATATTTAAATGCTCTATAAGAATTTATTTGTTGATTTCAATGACAAATTTATCAATTTTTAAAGAGATATATTTTCTTTTGTTTTTTTTCTTGAATTTAAGAACTTGCAAAAAACCTTCTATGCAATAATCTACTTTATGTGGGTGATAAATGTTTAGCACTTGACATTTAAAAATATCTCAGATAGTCTTTGCTGTTATATTATAAAATTTCCATTGTTTTCATTTTACTGTTAAGAGATATAAATTTCGTGGCATCAAGGCACTTGTCCAGAATCATCCTGGTAAATTGGAACTATTGATGTAATACATATTCTTAATTGTATACATAGGACTGTCTACTTAGGAGTCTCCTCACCATGCAAACAAGTGTGAATTTTCTAACCCTTGGATCAGTTCTATAATCAAGCACATGAATATCACAAGGAAGTGGAAAATTATCACTGAGATAGTCAGTGACAGCTTGGGTCACCTTTTTTTCCATGCCACATTCCTAATAATTTTAGTAAGGTAAATGCTTGGTGACTGTAAGCTGTAAATATGATAAAAGATTCAGAATACTTCATGGTGATGACTTGTAGATAGTTTTGTTTGCACTGCATGTGGGGTTCTGATCCAATTTTGTCTCATTTTCAGACATAACACTCCTAGTAGGTTGGCTTATTTACCAAAATCTGTAGTGATAGGTTAGTCTCACACATACAAATCTAAAGTTTTTGAATGTGTGCTTATTACTTTTGAATTGTTTCAGAAGCTAAAAACACATCTCCTAGTGGATTTGATATTTAATATCCAGTGCTGGCTCCTTTGTAAAAACGTTCATTTCTCATAGTATTCAGAATATTTGATTTAACTAAAATGTAGGCAAAATCTACTCCTTGGGTCTGTCTTGTCACATACTATATCTCTTGAATCACTGCAACAATACACGTGAATGTTAGACTTTTGAAAACCAAATACACTTTCCACTACATAAAATATGGTTCCCAACCTACTGTTTGTAAATAAAGCCCTGCTCTATTATATTGACTCGAATCTTTCTTTTTAAATGAAGTGAAGCAAGAATTTTTAACTGCTATTTGGATCCCTTTCAGAGGACAGAAACTTGAAAGACATACATATAGGACTGACATAAATGTGAGACACAGGTCCACACATTATAAATAGTTCAACCTTTTCATTACAGATAGAACTAGAATAGCAAAAAAGTCTTGCTATTGGTATTCAAACAATACAAGTTTCATAAAACATTGGTTTTCTGTTTGATGTAATTTTCTCAGGGTTGCCTCATTAATGAATACATTTCACATTTCTAAGACATACGTTCTTATGTTTTTTTCTGTGTGTGAAAGATAGTATCTTTAGTTAAAGTTAAATAACATGCATAGTTATTCTAAGCTAATGTTTTATACATTTGTGACAAGAATAACTTCTAAACATTAGCCATTATTACTTCCTTGATACTATGTGTGATTTGCGAGGAGATCAAATTTTTAAACCTTTACTTCATGACTAAAGCATTTCTTAAATATAATATTGAAAATTTTAGTGCTCCGTACATGCTCTCTGCACTTCTATAATATTTTATTTGATGCTGTTCATCATCCCCATATGACATTTTATAATGTGGCACATGAATAGAGGCTCCTGGCCTGCTTTGTTCAGGGCAAAAGTTACTCATAGCCTACCTGTTCTTGTCACAGGTATCCAAACACTGGTTTAAAATCTCCATCTTACCAAATTCTAGTTTGGCAATTATTTAAATATTGTAATATTATCTTTAACTTTCAATGCTGATCAGAGAAGACTGTATTTAACCTTCTTCTCTAGTAACATGCCTGTGTTTATGACGATTTTAGTGAAAAGTGGATGCAGAAAAGAAATGCTGATCACATGAGCACATGTGAAGAAAGGCAGAGCTTCCAATTATTGCAAGAGCGCTGGTGCTCTTAATGTTGGTCAGTGTCTGTTTCCAAGACTGAAGCTCATTCTCCATGTTAGCAGTGTTAACAGTGGAAAGCTTCCACCTAAGTTTGATTTTTGAAAGATGTTCTCAAGGAAAGAAAGCTTGTTTCTCAGGATCATTGAATACTCAGTAAATAGCCTCTCTGAAATCCTGGTCCCGAATAAAATGCAGAAGAACCCTGAAAGACCACTATAACCTAGAAATCTATACAGGAACAACCAAGGGGATACATCACATTTTATTTTCTCTCTGTAGTTTGCTGCTTCTGCTCTACCTTAGGTTTTTTTCCCCAGGTCTATATGTTCATGAACAATCTAACTGTGTATGTTGGACAATCTTTTACCAACTGATTAGCAAAGAGCTTTACTGCAGGTGATAAAAAGTGTTATAGTTCCCTGCCATCTTCTATGTTGATGTAATTATTTCAGTTCTTAGTTCACCATATGGGAGGTGATATCCATACAATGTAAAGCACTAGCCACCTGTGCAGTGTCTCAGATGAATGAAAAGAACTCTAAGGAATTTAGAACTGATATCAGTTTTCAGGACCACTTGTGTATTCCTTAAAAACAAAGAACAGCTTTTATTTAATTTCTTAAAGAAAGGAGATTATTGTATTCAATAGTTTAGTTGCAAGCAAAATTGAAAGCATAGTCAATGATTAAGGGACACAAAATGGCCATTAACTTCATTATAACATTTTCCTGAGACAAAAGCAGTAATTTTAGCAAGTATGTAAATGCCTATTGTTCTCAAAGGTTCAGTAACTCCACCAAATGCCCTCTTACATCAATGGAGGGGCCACAAGTTCCTCCTACCAGATATAAGAATGACTAATTTTAGCAAGCAGGAAATTTCCTCAGGAACCCGAGGGAATGGAGACCCTTATCCAAATGTCTGACCTGTGAAAAGGACTTTTAGGGACCAGGCAGAGCAATTTTCATTTCTCAAGGGGCAAGATGCAGCATTTGCACTGAGCTGTTCCCTAATTGTGTTTCTCTGTGTCTTAGTCTTACTATATGTCTGTTCCCATCATATGATCCCATAAGGGAAGGTCTTGATGTCTTACTCTTTTCCTATTATACTCTACCATTCTGATTTCTCTATACTTATTAACTGAACCATTGTGTTTTTTCAGTGAGATCAAGTGCGTCTTTTTAGTAAATCTCTAACTTCCCTGTTCTAGGTGTAATCAGGATGGAACAATGGGGATTCCTGTGCACAGAGTAATCATGCCATATAGTTCCATGTTGGTAGGGCGAACGGGTCCTATTTTCTCTCTTGGCCTGTTGGTCATCAGTCTGAGAGGGCAAAGAGACAGAAGAGGTAATAGGAAGTTTAGTATGGGCTCCATGAGCATAGATGGAGACAGCCCTTTGGGAGACAAATGAATCAACTCAATTTAATCCCAGAGTATAAACAATATATGGGATTAGGGAGCTTGACGACAAACCCTAATTTACATTAAGTGGCATGCTCCAGTCATAAACCTGTATTAGTGGAAGCATTACCCTATTAAAATAACTAAAGTACTTGTCTAATTATGATGTGGGTCATTAGGGTAAGAGTGTTTGCAGGAAACTGTGTCAAAGATTACCCTTGAGATAAGTCAGACATTCTAGGTCTACAGATATCCTCCAGATAAGGCTGGGTAGAGAGCAGGAAGCTTTGCTGGGAATGTAGGGAGTTTCCATATTGACGAGCCTCAAGAAAGCTACCAGGCAGGCTAGGCAGGGGTGGCGCATGCCTTTAATCCCAACACATGGGGGAGGCAAAGGTAGGCAGATCTCTGTGAGTTTGAGGCCAGTTTGGGCTACAGAGTAAGTTCCAGGAAAGGCTACAAAGCTACACAGAGAAACTATCTCAAAATAAAAAAAAAAAAAAAGAAAGAAAGAAAGAAAAGAAAAGAAAAGAAAAGAAAAGAAAAGAAAAGAAAAGAAAAGAGAAAGCTGCCAGGCTATGGCAGATTGTAACCTCTACCAGCTATTAGTGTCCTCAAACTTGGGCATTTTTTTCTAAGAGTTATTTTGTCTAAAGTGACTGCTGTTTTATACATTTTCATCCTTCAAATACCATACAAAATTTCCCAAAGGAAAATGCATAAGAGAACTCCCATAACACATAGTGAGAACCATTATAAATTAAAATAAAAAAAGACTGGCGGTTGTGGTGGCGCGCACCAGTAGGGTTTGCTGAAGGAGGCAGAGGCAGGAGGATCGTGAGTTCGAGGCCAGTCTGGACTATACATTTTGCCGGGCAGTGGTGGCGCACGCCTTTAATCCCAGCACTCGGGAGGCAGAGGCAGGAGGATCTCTGTGAGTTCGAGGCCAGCCTGGTCTCCAAAGCGATTCCAGGAAAGGCGCAAAGCTACACAGAGAAACCCTGTCTCAAAAAACCAAAATCAAAAAAAAAAGACTGGAGAATTGTAATCTGTAAAGTTGAAATGCTGGAACTTTGTCTAGCAGCAATGGTTGCCATGTGGTCCATGCCAGCTAATTTTCAAAACAATTGTTTTTAGGGATTTTTCCTGTCCTGACCGGCTGGTCCCAAATAACCAACAAGGAGGCCGAATATGAATTATAAATGCTTGGCTGATAGCTCAGGCTTGTTACTGGCCAATTATAATACTTAAATTAACTCATATTTCTATTTATGCTTTGCCATGTGGTGCATGGCTTGTTACCTCAATTTTTTACGTGCTCTCTTTGCTTGGTGACTGGCTGGCATTTCTTTGACTCCATCCTCCTTCCCATCATTTTGTTTGGCTTTCCCACCTAACTTCCTGCCCAGCTACCAGCCTGTCTGCTCTTTAGTAACCAATGAGAGTAATACACATCTACAGTATACAGAAGAATTATTCCACAGCAATTTCCCCCTTTTGTCTAATTAAAAAGGAAAGTACTCACCTTAATATGGTAAAACTGTACACAACAAAAAGTTATTAAGTATGAATTACATTAACATATCTAATCCATTTGTATTTGTTAAAATTAGAGAAAATAATTATCTATCTTATCTTGGTGAGTCTAAAGTTTGGTATCTAATTTACTTTCTATTATAACTAAGGGAAACTATAATTATAACTATTTAGTCTTCAACTTCATCAAAGACCCCAGAAGGGTGAAATGTTACCTAATGACAGCGACATTAGGTTTCTGACAAAGAAATTCATGTTTTCATCAAAGGAGCTGTGAATGAGTGTTCCTAATAGGGGATACATGCATAATTTCAAATATTCCACCACTCAAGAACTGCTGTCCTCAACATTATTACCTAGCTGTCTCATTATACTGTTCTATTGCTGTGAAGAAACACCATGACCATGGCAACTCTTATAAAAGAAAGTACTTAATTGTAGGCTTTCTCATAGTTCTAAGGGGTTAGTCCATGAACATCATGGCAAGATCTAGAGGCATAGTGGTGGAGCAATAGCTGAGAGTTTTATATCCTGACCATCAGTCAGCAGAGAAAGAGACCACATTGGCACACCCCATCCAATAAGATCACACATATTCCAACAGGTCACACCTTCCCAAAATGGTTCATCACATGGTGACTAAAAATGCAAATACAGGAGCCTATCAGAGCTATTATCATTCAAACCACTATACTAGTCAATAAGAGGCAGAATGGAGACTCTGTTTGAAGATGATACCCTATAGGTATTCATGCCATTCTCTGTGCTACGAGATCCACTCTTCAGAGTGAATTGGTACATGGCACACTCACTGACTTTCATAAATATGAGACCAGTCACAGGATTTGAAGGAGCAGTGGCAATCAATAGTTTCCTAAGGTCTGAGGCACATTTTAAAGGCTTTCTAGATTATCCTTCATTATCATATTAAAATATCCATAACTTGGTGGATATTTGCAAAGTTTAAAGTATTAAGTTATTGCCCAGGTACTATGGATAATTGATTTATAAATACAATGCTGATTGGCCAGTAGCCAGGCAGGAAGTATAGGAGGAACAAAGAGAAAAGAGAAGTCTGGGAAGTGGAAGACTGAGGGGAAGAGACGCCAGCCTGCCGTCCAAGGAGCAGCATGTAAAGGCAGCAGGTAAAGCCACAGAACACATGGTGACATATAGATTAACAGAAATGGGCTGAGTTCAAGTGTAAGAGCTAGAGAGTGGTAGGCCTGAGCTAATGGCCGAGCAATTTGATTAATATGAGCTTCTGAGTGGTTATTTTATAAATGGTTGTGGAGTCTGTGGGGCTGGGCAGGACTGGAGAAAACTCCAGCTACACCCAGGCATCACCCTGTCCTTCTCTCTATGTATGATGATGAAAATGGGGCTGCATTCTGGGTAAAGGTATGTAGAAAGAGGAACCCCATTTGTACTTGATGGAATGCTATATGAATTGTTTCCCCATTTTCTTTCCTATGGCAGCCAGTGTGGTGGTTTGAATGAAAATGCCTCCCATGGGCTCATACATTTGAATGTTTGGTCCCCAGTTAGTGGAACTGTTGGGAAGAATTATGAAAATATGGCCTTGTTGGAGTCAGTTTAGTCTTATTGGAAGAGGTAGGTCAGGAGGGTTGGGCTTTGAGGTTTCAAAAGTCCATTCTGGTCTTAGTCTCATTCTTTCTGCCTGCTGCCTGTGAGTCAGGATGTAACACTCTCTGCTGATGCTGAGGCATCATGCTTGTGTGCTTCTTACCATGATGGTCATGGACTAGACCTATAAAACTGTAAACAAGCCACCAATTAAATGCTTCACTTTATATGTCGCCTTTGGGATGGCGTCTCCTCACAGAAAATGGAACAGCAACTAAAACACCAGCTTTACTGCAGAATAAAAATAAAAAATATCTCCTGCCTAATGATTTGCTCTGCTAATTCTTCTACTGGAGATCACAAGAACCCACTTGCTCTATGGTAGCTGCTATATATGGGCTTGAGACTCAAGGTGTAGACATAAAAATCTTCACTTACTACAACTTTCAGGCCTCCAATTGCTGCTGCCCATTCTTTTTCCTCAGCTATAGGCTCTATTGGACTATAGATGATAATTACAGAAGAAGGAATATCATGACAGGGAGAGCCCTGTTACATCTGATAGCAATACCATGTTCAGGCTGTTTTGTGCTCTTTGTGTCAAAATGTGCAAAGAAAAATGTCAATGACTGGTTATTAGAACAAGTTTGAATTAGTTCCCACTAAAAAGGGGGGGGGGGATAAATGAAATTTAAAAGCCAAAGGACACAAAAAATATTTAATTTTTATTCTTGAGAGATCTCTCCTCTAAACACACACTCACACATAAAAGTGAAAGCAAGGATAGACAAGAAACTGAGACATGCATGATCATTAGAGAAGCTCAGACTCTTCCAGGAACAGCATGTTTGGAGAAAGAGCCAATTTCATCATCATTGTTTTTTTCTTCTTGTTTGTTTATTTGTTTCACTTCTATTTTTTGATTGTTTTAAGACGTGGTTTCTCTGTGTAACCCTGGCTGTTCTGAAACTTGCTCTGTATACCAGGTTGGCTTGGAATTCAGAGATCTGCCTTCCTCTGTCTCCCAGTGCTGTGATTAAAGATGTGCACCACCACCTCCCAGCTCATCATCTTTCTTGTAAAAGAGCAAGCAGAGATGAAAGGAAGTATAACAGAATGAGTAATTCTATTTCCAGCACAGGTAAAGATGAGTATCATTATAGAAAGAATACCTTTGTTAACCCAGAAATAGAGACTAGTTTTGCTCTAAATAATTCATTTATCTAATGCGGTGAATCGTTGTACAGTTGTCTAAAAAAACCTGTAGAAAATGGATTGTGGTTAGAATTATTTCTAATTTAGATAATGTGTGTGCTATTGTACAAATATTGTAAAGGTTTAAAGTCAATAATGAAAGTGAATCTGAATTTGATAAATGGCCTTCAAATCCACATGCTCTCTGTCTCTTCAGCAGCTGTGTCTTCTTTTAGCTCTTCCTCCTCTAGAAATACATCCTATCTATTTTTTTTTGCTCAGTAATATAAACATACTTATGCTACTGAGTCTTTAGTGGAAGAGTCTTTGTAATATGCTTATATGCTTTATGTTCATATATTAATTTTCAGGAAATCATTGTTAATGTAATTTTTGTGAAGGATAGTGTCTTAGGATTTCTTTTGCTATGAAGAGCCACCATGACCATGGCAACCCTTCTAAAGGAAAACATTTAATTGGGACTAGTACAATTTCAGAGATTTTAGTGCATTACAGTCATGGCAGGTATCATGGAGGCATGCATGCAGACATGGTTCTAGAGAAGGAGCTGAGAGTTCAATATTATGATCCTCACTCAATAGGTAGAGAATTGTGTACACACTGAGCATAGCCTGAGAATTTGAGATCTCAAAGCCAATCCTCACAGTAACACACTTCCAACAGGGCCCACACATATTACAACATGACCACACCTCCTAATAGTGCCACTCTCTATAGTCCAAGCACTGAAACACATGATTCCATGGGAGGCGTTCCTATTTAAACTACCACAAATAGAAAAACATTTATAAACATGTTAGCCCACTTTCTGTTGCTCTAAAGAGATGCCTGGGATTATACTACTCATAAAGAAAAAATAATTTGCTTCACATTTTTGAAAGTTCCACATCAAATTAGCATGGTACAAGTTCTGTGAAAAACTATTAAAAGATGTTCTAGCCGGGCGGTGGTGGCGCACGCCTTTAATCCCAGCACTCGGGAGGCAGAGGCAGGCAGATCTCTGTGAGTTCGAGGCCAGCCTGGTCTCTCTCCAAATCGAGTTCCAGGAAAGGCGCAAAGCTACACAGAGAAACCCTGTCTTGAAAAACCAAAAAAAAAAAAAAAAAGATGTTCTAGTATGAGTGTATGTGTGTGTTACAGAGATGTACCAAAACCATAAAAACAAAATACGGAGATAAGGAGGAGTAAGTAATGACCTCCCATTATCCCCATTATCCATCACCATCAATGCTACAGGACAGGGAAACCTCCAATACAGAAACTCTTGAGTGACAAAGCACACTCAAATCACAGCAGAATATAAAGCAATATGGTGATTGACTTTTAGCTGGTCACCAAATTGCTTGGTTGAATTTGCTTACATGCCACATTTCTTTAGAATACTACTTACTATTACTGATTTATAATGTGTTCTCTAGTTTACAAAGAACTGTTTAACAAAATTAAACCCTCTCAAAGATTTTACATTTTTTTGGAAACGGCAATCGAATTTTCAAGTCATAGGTAGTTCTGGTATGTGTTCAAAGAACTTTAGTGATCCAGATTCACATTTTATTGTCT
>CABHPH010162422.1:28613-43885 GCA_902168325.1 Peromyscus nudipes | reverse complement strand
TTTTTTTTTTGTGTGTCCTGTAGAATGTCTGGCAGTTTCCTCTGCAAAGCAGGAACCTGAAGGACCATTTTGTCAAGCAAAGTTCAGTGGTTACCTTTCTATGGGTCCTGTATGTCCAGTCGATTAAGTAGTCCAGGCAAGAACAGTTTCTTGCCCAAATGGCTATTTTTGTCAAGGTGAAGATAAACTCCATATGGAGTGTCTTTGATGCCCATCCTCCTCTGAAGTAAATCCAGTGTTGCCAGGAGCAGACATGTCTCATTGTCTAGAACGTCTAAATTTTTAAAACATTTTAAATGCCATATTCTGTAGGTCTTTGAAGTATTTGAAGATTACCTATCTATCTGAAATATATCTATGTATACCTAGAAGACTTAACTAACATGGCTACAAATATGATTATCATAGATGACTAATTATTAATCTATTTCTTAATTATCCATTATAATTTTAAATGAGTTACATAAACATAATACCTCAAACAAAAGTAGAAATATACACACAGTATAACAAAATCAACTTTAAGTTTGTATCAATAAACTAAAATTTATACCAATGTAAAACATTTTAAACATAAACTAAAATCTATACCAATGTAAAACATTTTAAACAAGTTGTTTTTTAAAAGTAGATTCATTAATCTATCCTTTTATCCTATCATCTCTATATCCTATATATATCATATCCCCTTTTGTTTTTTAGAAAGAGATCGCATTTATAATTAACCTGTTTTAAATTAAAATATTGGTTTTTCTCTGTCCCATACCAGAGGGCTCTTCTGATATGGGACAAAAGAATCTTTTAACCTTTTATTTTAGGAATATGTTTGGGTTTAGAGAGGGAGTGAGCCCATTCCATCTCCAAAGCCAGCTTGGTATATTTGGGAATTTGGGTGTAGATTTTCTTACTACTTCCTGCTGGAGGAGGGCGCTGTACCTTATGGGGACATAAAGAACATTTTAGGATTATGGAGTAGTCCATGAGGGTGTATCATCTGAGCCAGTTGTCTTGAGATGTTTTGGATGTTGGATCATCTGGGCCATGGTGTCATTGGAGACCTCAGGTGGTCTTGGCTGGTCAAACCTGATGTATCTTAGTCTGGAACAAATCCATAGCCTCTGGCTTTCTGTGGAAACAAAAGCAGTACTTCTTTTCCAAAGCAACATATCCTTATATCCAAATTTTGAAGTGGTGGCCAGATATTGGTAGAAGTATTAAGGCCACTCCACGTAGTTAAAAGGAGATTTATTTAAAGGCATAACTCACAAATGAAGGGATAGGTAGATGATGGGCTCTGGAAGAGACACAGCACAGTCCGGTGGTGTTCTCTGGAGAACTTTCCTCGGTCTACCTCTCGCGTCCAGGTCCAGGAAACAAGAGAGCGCCGCACATCCCGGTCTCAGGTCTTCAGGCCCTCCCTTGGCCCCGCCTTGTAGGCGTGATAGTTATGGAAGCCTCAATGGGTGTTGGAACTTCCAGACCAAAGCTGGAGTGGCTACCCACTACACCACGTATTGCACAAACCTTGGCATCCTACATGCCCCTTGACATTCTCAGAGACCAGAGTGCAAAATGCATGCCATTTTCTGAGTGGCCCATCTGCTTCAGGACTGAGTTTGTTTTGGTGATTTTGAGGTTCTTTGTCTTTAGAGGCACCACATACTATTTTATACTCTCTGATTCCTTGCACACAGTTCTGATAGCATATGAACTTTGTGGATCATAGTGTTGTGTCTTAATATGATCATGATGGAACTTTAAGAAGACACATTCTAATAAGGTTTTGTTGGACAAAGTATGCCAAAGTCTTGATTTTGTTTCTTTAATGTGTTAGCTTTCTCAAGAATTTAAGAGCTTTGAAAATCATTCTGTACCTAGCAAAGTTCCTCCGCCAATAAAGGCATTTACCATCAAGACTGATGTCCAGAGTTCCATTCTAGGGGAACAGAACAGATCCCCACAAGTTATCTTCCCACCTCTACAGGAACACTGCTGCACATCTATGCTCACGCACATGTAAAATAAATAAATATACGTAATAAATATTAAACATTATTTGACCCAAATAATTCTCAATAGATGAAATTGGAATTTCTCGACATGGGGAAGTGAAAGAACACATTCCTTATGACCAACAAGTCAATGAAAAGCTTATGCGAACTTAGATTATGATTTGAGGTCAAGGGAAAGCAAAACAGAAAGAAGACACCAGCATACTTTGTGTGCAGTTACAGGTGAGTTCATGGGGAAGAAACGAAATTGTTTAGCTGTAATGAGATCCTAATGTAATACCAATGTTAAGAAAGGAGTTTAAAACCCTAAAACAGTAACAAAAATTTCCTCTGTAAGAAATGAAGACTTACAAGAAGAAAACGGGTGGGGAAGAGAAGAAAAACTATGGTTAATACAATCAAGTTTATTCTCTGAAGCAGTCAAAGGAAAAAACCTTTATGGAGGAAGGAATAGAGTGAGAAGGAGAGCAAAAGAAAAAGAGGGAGGGAGGGAGGGAGGGAAGGAGGGAGGGAAGGAGGGACACACACATAGGGATGCTATTAAATTAAAGGAGATAATGATATAATATCACAACTCTAGCACAAAAACCCTTAGCAGCGAACATCTGTCACATAGCTGCACATTCCATACCTCACATGAGATGAAGAAACTCATAGAAAGGTTTTGAAATAGATGCAGAGGATCCAGAAGAAACAGACAAATCTAAAGAGACTTATTACAAATTAAGTGATATATTGGTTAAAATAGGTGCCCACACAGGTAAATCAATACTCACTTGGATCCACCCATGAACACTTTTCAACATGTTTAAAGAAGTGACATCAGTAATTTACAAGCTCCCTATTAGTAGAACTAAGGGACTACCTGATTCTGTGAGTTCAGAATTCCCTATACCAAAGCTAAGTTATCACGAGGCAGTTGTATTCCAAATCCTCTCCATCTCTGGTTTCATTAGCAATGTCTTACTCTAAACTGTGTTTTGTCTTTAAAAACCTTTTTTTCCTATTCCTTTCAACAACAGAGTAAGGACAAGTCAATAGGAAAATAGTGGGAGAACAAAGAAAGAGAGACCATGATAAATGAAGATCCCATGGGAACAGGAAGAAGCAAAGTGCTAGAGAGGTCCCCAGAAATCCACAAAGATACCTCATAGACAACTGACAATGGTCGAGAGAAAGCCCAAGCTGACCTACTCTGGTGATCTGATGGCCAAACACCCTAACTGTCATGATAGAACTCTCATCCAGTGACTGATGGAAGCAGATGCAGAGATCCACGGCCAAGCCCCGGGTGGAGCTCCAGGAGTTCAATTGGTGAGAGAGAGGAGGGATTATATGAGCAAGAGATATTGAGACCATGAATGGAAAAAGCACAGGGACAAATAGCCAAACTAGTGGAAACACATGAACTACAAACCAATAGCTGAGGAGCTCCTATGGAACTGGATCAGGCCCTCTGGATAAGTGAGACAGTTGATTAGCTTGAACTATTTAGGAGGCCCCCAAGCAGTGGGATCGGGACCTGTCCTTAGTGAATGAGCTGGCTTTCTGGAACCTAGGGTCTATGCTGAGACATTTTGCTCAGCCTTGGTGTAGGGAGGAGAGGACTGGACTGAATCTACCAGGCCAAGCTGACTCCCCAGGGGAGACCTTGCCTTGGAGGAGGTGGGAATGGGGAAAGGATTGGGGTGGGAAAGCTGGGGGAGGTGGGAGGAGGGAGGACCGGGGAATCCGTGACTGATATATAAAATTAAATTAATTATAAAAGAAAAAAAAAGAAAAGAAACCTTTTTTTATTATTTCAACCAATGCTGTTTGAACAACTAGATATCTATACATATTAATGGAAAAGTTTGATATTGGATCCTTTCCTTATTCCACATAAAAAAAAAAGTTCAAATTGGATCTAAGATCTAATGAGTTAATAGAGATAACACTATAAAACTATTAAATGAAGCCAGAATATATCCTTTATCATCTCGAGTTAGGCAACAGTTTCTTAAATGCACTATAGAAAACATCAGAAAAATAGGAAAGAAGTAGATAATTTAGAACTTGTAAAAATTAAAAACTTCTGTGCTTCAGAAGTCACTATAAATAAAGAACATAATCCATCAGAGAGGTGCAAATATTTGCAAATCATGTTTCTGATAAGGATTGTATCTTGAAGTCCCCTATAAATCTGTATAAAGAACTCTCACCTTTCAATGAGAAGACAATCCACTTAAATACAAGGCCGTGTCCACGTCTAGTAACATTTGCCTGAAATCCAAAACCCGTGAGTCCGAGGGAGGAGATTTTCTAGTTCAAAGCCAACACGGACTACTTAGTGCAAACCTTCCTCAAAATTGACAGAATGAATAAAAGAATGAATTTAAGGCAAGGAATTCAAGGACCTTTCTCTAAAGAAGACATCTAAAGGGCAAATAAATGCATGACAAGATTATTCACGTTATTAGCCGTGAATAAACGCAGGACAGAACAAAAGCTCGACAGTGCAGTTCACTTGCCATAGAAACTGGAAACAGAAGGTCAGATACTTTTATCAAGTGAGACTGTGAAAACTGTGGAAGCCCCGGGGGCCTCCAATGGGGCATAAATAGTGCAACCACAGGAGAGAACAGTCTAGAAGCTCTTCCAGCAATTTAACAGGAAGCAATCCCCTGCATCAGCTACCACCCGTGTCTGTATTCACACATATATGCAGTGTAATAGTAAATGATAATACCTTTTTATGTGTCCATTTGTCTATGAGTAACTATAATATGCTTCTCATGCATACATACATATATATGTATATATATGAAGAGAGATGTATATTAAAGTACTGTGGGGCATAGAACATCTAAAATCTTTAGAGCAGGCCTGTGTAATATAAGTTCAGGTAGGATTTATACTGCATTCTCAAGACAGAATTCCTTCTTCCTCAAGAAATCTCAGGTGTTGCTCTTAAAGCTTTCAACTGATTAGATAAGGCTTAACCACACTACGAACTGTAGTTTTCATTACTTAAAAACAAGTGATTTTAAAAATTAATTCAATCCACAGCATACCTTCCCAACATCAAGACTGGCATTTGATCATAAACTCAGTACCATAGCTACAGTGATGTGGTCAAATCAACTATATTCTTCTTGGGAATATGTAAAACAATACTGAAAACATGTCCATATCAAAATGCATACTAAGATATTTGGAGTAATGCTATTCAGAACATGCAGAAAGTGAAGCAATCCAAATAGCATTTAACAATAAAAGAATAAATTAAATTTGTTGTATACAAAAAGAACACTCTACATTGGCAGGAAGAAAGGAATCAAATGCTTCATCATGCTGTAAGATGTAAGATCTTTGAATCTGTCATGCTAAATCTAAAAAGCTAGGTATGAAAGTCACATGTTTTAATCCATTCTTATGAAATGCCCTGAACAGATAAATCTAGGGCAAGGAAATAATTAACATTTTCCTAGGGTTGGTGAGGAGTGTCACAAAAGACAGCATGAAGAGAAACTGGAACCCAAAGTGAAGACCTTTGTCGAGACGTGCAGCTCCATGAATGTACTAATCTCACTGTATTTGGACTGTGGCACGTGTGTTAGACCTCAGCAGAACTCTCCTGCAGAACACACTGCACTCCAGTCTGTCTCTCAAAGCCCCTCCCGAGAACGTTCCTTGTTTTTCTGTGGACAATGATAATGTGTGTTCTGTCTCATCTGATTTTACTCTCCTAAGCACACAGAGTACAGGCATTCTCTCTACTCTAGGACAACCTGCTAGGTGCCTTCAACAAACAAGGGCTCATGAGTAAATTCACAGTCATGGAAGCAAAGGCTTGAATTACTTGTAACCCCTAAAATGAAACATTCTGATAAAATCATATGTCACCTTTAAAACAGCCAAGACCTAAAACATGATAGACAAATAATGACAAGTTTAAGCATTAACAGAGATGATTCTAAACACTTCCTAGGATGCTGATTTACATAGTAGCAGAACACTTGAGGGTATTTCTATATGAAATAATTCCTCCAAGTCTCCCTCAGTTTAGACAATGGACTGAGCATACCAAAATATTTTTAATTTAAACTTGTTTTCTGACAGCTGGGGCCTTAATTCTACAAATCAGTGAATTCTCATTATAGAATACTTGAAAATTAAAGCTGTAAGTGTATGAACTACATTCCCATATGCCCAAAGTTACTACTACAAATATGTTTGCTCGTTGTCTTTTTTTATTGAGGCAGTTAACACAAAAATAAAACACTATTTAAGCATCCTGTGTCCAGTCCCTTGGCATGGTGCATTGGCTTTATTGACCGTGGAGTATTTAAATGAAGGCAAAAGCAACGTGTACCTAATATAAACAGCAGCACTCAGAGAGAAATCTGGGGAAGCTTCGGAAAGGAAACAACAGAATGATACTGGAATTTGGGAGCGTCTGTATGTGTATAATTTGCTATTCAGTATGTAACAAACATTCTTCAGTCGTACTGATGCTTCCAAGAAGTTTAGGCATGACCAACCAACATGACAACAAAGACCACTTGACCTAGTTTCGCAGTAAACCCAACTAAAACGACTTGTATCAGCAGGAGCTCCCCCTGCCGGCCAGGCAATGCGGTGGTGGAGGAGTGTTCTGGCCCATCCAGCGCCCTTGGGAGTCAATTTGGATCACTCACAGCTGAACAGGCACTGCTGTCCCTGGGGAATGACAGGCTGATATGTGGACGTTTTGATATCATGGAAGAAATTTAGAAAATGTCTTTAATCTAGAAAATTCTCATAGGATAACGGCTCTCCACTTAAACAGAAGGAGACAAATAGGGAGAAGGCCATTTCACTTTAAGTAGTTCCTACTCTTGAGTTCAACACCAAATAAAATGTGAAAGAAATTTAAAACCAATACAGATGCCATTTATTGACACGAGAACAAAAATATTAAGATAATTGAAGTTTCTAGACAGCTAGGCTAAAATCATTCCTGTATATATTACATTTTAAATATTTAAAGTGAATTACTATACACCTCTCCATTAACAGACAAGAGCAGACAAGAAACGGGAGCAAAAGAGCCATTCAGAACTAATGTGCATACATTAAGAAACATTTTAGGTTGAGAACGGAAAGGAATTCCTTTTCATTCTCAAGTGTGACTATCACACTGGGAAAGAAGAATCTGCCCACATCATTACCGGTCATCAATCCTGAGTGGTCAGTTTAAAAAGAGAAAAGAAATAACAGGATGACAATAAAAATGAAACATACTTCATTTCTTCTACTGGTATTCCATTGGAGAGAAGAAAAACGTGGCTAGATGGGCAAAAACTTAACATTAATAGAATAATTCAGTAAAAGAATCTGAAACAAAGGAACTACTGTCGGTTAAGAAATCCATAACTGCTTCTCTTCTCTCTTCCACTTTCTGCCCACGAGGTGCGCACCTCTCGAATCCTTCATCCCCCCCTCTCTGTCTCTCTCTCTCTGTCTCTGTCTCTCTCTCTGTCTCTCTCTCTCTGTCTCCCTGTATGTCTGTCTCACTCGCTCTCTCTCCCTCTCCCTCTTTTTCTCCCCCTCTCTCTTTCCCCCCACCAAATAAAACTCTTCACTGAGAAAAAAAAAGAGAGAGATCCGTAACTGTAAGTAATAACTAAATAAAACATTTAAGTAGGAAAGTCCTGCTTTCAGTAATAATGCAATTTAACAGATTATTAGGATTTAAGATGGTTTGATAGAATACAAGATACTCGAATTTATTAGCTTTATTCAGACTAACTGATAACGTTGCAATTCACATTACAAAATCTTGTTTTTTTAAATATCTATTATATTGCTTTTTTCACATATGTATGTACAAAACTTACAAATAGTGAAGAAACAGATAGTAATACCCAAAGAAAAGCTTGCCAAAACCTCAAAAGTTAGTTTACCAGCAAAAACCAAACAGAATAGACGAAACACTCAAATGCTTAAATCTGCTAGGAATTATAAAAAAAAATACAGATTCACATAAAAATAAGTTTATCTTAGTTTTCAAATACTCAAGTTGGGAAAAGTCAAGTTAACCCCGAATTGAGAGAAACATGAACCCTGGGACACTTTTACTGAAAATTCAGGTTGGTGAAGCTATTGAAACCACATGGTAGAGGCTGGAGACACAGTTAACAGTTAAGTATACTAATTGCTTGCAAAGGACCTGGGTTCATTTCCCCAGTTATCACCAATATGGCTGCTAAAAACACTGCCTGTAACTCCAGTTCCAGGGATGTGAGGCCCTTTTCTAACTTCTACAGGCTCCTGTGCATAAACACTATATAAACATATACTCCCTCTGGATAAGCGAGATGGTTGTTTAGCTTGAACTATTTAGGGGTCCCCCAGGCAGTGGGATCAGGACCTGTGCCTAGTGCAGGAGCCAGCTTTTCAGAACCTAGTGCCTATGGTGGGACACCTTGCACAGCCTTGGTAGAGGAAGGAAGGGCTTGGACCTGCCTCAACCGAATGCACCAGGCTCTGCTGACTTCCCAGGGGAGACCTTGCCTTGGAGGAGGTGGGAATGGGGGAGGGTAAAGGGGGAAGGCTGGGGGCAGGAGGAGGGAGGAGAGGAGAATCTGTGGTTGGTATGTAAAATGAATAGAAAATCTCTTAATAAAAAAATTTATTAAAAACTATACTCAGGCATGCACACATACACACATACACAATGAAACAACAACAAAAAAACTCCCACAATTTAGAAATCTATAAACTCTAAAACTCTATTTTGATTTGACTTCAGATATGTTAGGGTAGACAGTTCAAGATGTTCCTCTTTATGTAGCCATCTCTTTGAAATTTTAAATATTTGCATCTACATTGTATGCATCTATGTATACATGTGTATATCTGTATTTATGTGTGTATGTATGTGTGAATGCATTGTGTATGTGTGTATATACATGTGTGTATGTATGTATGTACATGTGTTTATGCATGTGTGCATGTATGTATGTATATATATGTGTGTGTGTGTATGTGTGTGATTATATATGTGTGCAAGCATGTATGTATGTTCATATGTATGTGTGTATGTTATATCCCAGGTACAAGCAGATTAGGAAGTGATAACTATTGAGAAGTGTTTATTGCAGTGCCAAGATCAGGAAACATGACTCACCATGGCCTAAGTCCAGGAAGTCACAAGGACCAGCCACAGAACAGGCAGGTCAAAGTGTGACTAAGAGGCTTTTCTGTGGGGTGGGGGGTAGAAGGAGGCTGAGCAGAATCTGCAGTTTCCCCACTCTGAAGAGTGTATTTGGGCTCTAGAGCAGAGAGGTGATCCCTGACTGTCTGATGCCTTACTCTAGGGTGCAGAAGAGAGATACAGAGCGGCTTAAAGTGCAGGAGCCTGACACCAGCAATGTTTAGAGAAAGTTTTTATTTTATTCCTTTATTTCTTTTTAAAAAAATGTTTTTAATTGAAATAGAATTGCATGACATTTCCCTCCCTTTCCTCCCTCCAGCCCCTCTCAGGTACCCTTCCTCCTATCTTTTTTACCTTCTCCCCACTCCCAAGTTCATAGGCTTTTTTTCTTTATTATAGTTACATGCATGTGTGTGTACACAGATAGGTACAAGCTGCTGAGTTCATTTGTTGTGTGTACATGGTGTCAGTACTGACCACTCTGCATTTGACAACCAATAAAAGGGCTCATCCTTGGGAGAATCTATCTTTTCTTGTCACAATAGCTGTCAGTCATTAGTTGCCTGTAGTTCTTTGTCTGTGCCCCCTTCCACATTAATATGTCCATTGATATTGCCACTGCTCTGGTCCTACTCATACAGAGGATTCTTGGCATACATTTCTATTGGATAAATGCATCCATGAATGAGGACTTGCATCATGGAGTATGGGGAAGGGTGATGAAGAATGTGGCAGGTTAAGGCAGGGTGACTCGGACATGCCATAAAGCAGTCCAGACCTAAGTATCCAACATGTGCATATCAACAGATGTGGAAGCATCCTAAGCTCAAACCATGCCAAAACTGAGGCTCCTGTCTTCAGTGGGATAGAAATTGTGATGTTCAATGTGATGGGACATTCAGAGGAGCCACAGGGGCAATTGGTGACAACTTTTTGAGGAACATAAAGACAGACCTTTTACTTCAAACCTCTGGATTTTTTCTAACACGGTTCTATAAGTCAGAACAACAAAAATTAGCAAATGGCCAGAGAATCTTTGTTTCCATCACTATCTACACCAAATATCCATCCGAGGCCAGCTCACAGCTTGACTGAAGTTAAACATCCAGTCCCCTATCATTTTTCACCAGCCAACTGAACAAGCCTATGTCAATCCTTTATGCTCAAGTAATTCTATTACAAACTTTACTCAGTTTAGATTTTTGACTGCCATCAATTAATATAATCTTTGGTCTTCTAACTAAATTTTATTCCTTTCTCATGTCATGATGATTTCACCTGTAAGAGCAAGGGGGGTTAGATCGGTGGCTCACGGTGATTCCCAATACACATGTAAAAGCCATGTGGGCTTGTCAGCCCTTTGTAACCCAAGCACAGTGGAGACAGAGCCAAGCAATTTCCAGGGCAAACTGGCAAGACAGGCCAGCTGAAACTGAGTTCTTCGTTCAGCAGAAGACCTTACCTCAGTACAAAGGGTAGAAATGATACAAGAAGATTGATGTTGGGCCTCCATGTGAGTACACACACACATGCACTTGGATATTCATGTAAATGTATATCTGCACACATGCAAACAGACGTTCATACATCCTACATACATAAGCATATGCAATAAACAACCACAAAATGAAACAAAACAATCCACAAACTTGATAAAGACTCTAGTATAAGTGAGCAAGGAAATATATAAGGTACGTACATTCTAATCATATGGTGCATATAGGCAAGCCTGGGCTGTCTACTGAATATCAGACTAGCTGAGCTGCATAGCAAAACCTAGTCTCAAACACGGAAGTACATATCTAATGAATATGGTAATGAAAAATTAGAAATAACCTTAGTTTTCATTCACAGAGTATGCATTGAACTAATAAGCAGAAGGGAACAAAATCCCACATACACACCAAAGCAAACGACTCATATCTATACAAATCATGTGGCAACGTAAGAATTGAAAATGTAACCACATAATGATATTACACTTAAGGACAATGACGCTATAACTAAGATAAAGGCAGATGGCATTTTTCTGAAAATGAAATTCAGAAGTAACATTGGGCATGTTAGCACCTACCACAGTTGTCACGAAGAGCAGATGCTCACAGTGCATTCGAGTATGGGTCTTTGTGTTTTGCTTTGGGTTGGATTTTTAGTGTTTTGGGTTGTTTGGTTTGGTTTGGTATGGTTTGGTTTGGTGCTAAATATCAAACCCAGACCTTGAGTATGCAAGCTAAATGAACTACCACTGAGCTATCCCCCGCCTTGGAGTATGATTCTTCAAGCCCCTTGCTGGACTAGATATGAGCCTTTTATTTGAAGTTTCCTTGTGAAGACAAGTAGGTCACAATGGAGAGTTGAGGTACCACTGTGCAGTCTGGAACATCAACAGTAGGTTAGAGGGAGAATCTGGGATGTCATAGCTCAGAAAGTGTCTTAGCGTCTCAATAGCTAATATGGGTATAAAGACTGAGTATCTACTCTGATAGGATAAAAGTAATTGTCTGAGTAAAATTTTCAAAATAAGCATATATTTATATTTGATTTATATTTACATTGTGTATATGAGATGTACAAGCATAAGTGCATTTGCTTACATCTATGCATATGTAAATATATACTTATGTATATAAATGTGTTTGTATTTATTTATTTTGTTTTTTAAAGATTTAATGCTAATATAGTCACATATTATTTTTAATTGTCATATATATGTGTATGGAATACAACATAGTATTTTAAAACATTCATAAATTGAAAGTTGTTGAATCAATCTGGTTAGTATATGCACTGCTTCACATAAAAATCATTTATTTCCAGCAAGGACACTTAGATTGCTGAAATGAATTCAAGAGGTTAAAATTTCTCATAAGCTCCAGTAAAATTAGCACAAAACATCCACACTTCAAAGCTCTCTAATACATAAACCAAAAACTAAATTATGTGACTCGACTCCAGACAAAAGCCATCAGAGGAGCCATAGAGAATGCAAGAGCACACATTCCTGGCAATTGTGTCACAGATCTGAAGATTAGAGGATCTAGGGACTAACTCAGCATGCCAGAGTGATGAGGATAATTATTTCTGTGAACAAGAGAAACAATATTGGTAAAGCAGCCTGTGCCATATTTCTAATGTAAGGGGAAAACCAGTTGTACTAGTCAGGATTCTGTGAAAGGAAAGAATCCATCAAATGAAGATGTATTTAATGGAGAGTTATTAAGCTAGCTTAAATGATACAGTCTGAGTAGTCTAGCAATGGCTGTCTTCACATCAGAGAGGCTGAGAACCCAGCAGCAACTCAGTCTACTCTGAATCTGGCACTGAAGGCCAGGAGAATTCCTGCAGAGCCACTAGTATTCATTCCAAATTTGGAACCCTGAAGAAATTGCCTATCTGTGAAAGAATGCCATAGCAAAAGTGTAGATCAGTGATTCTCAACCTGTGGGTCATGATCACTTTGGGGTCACATATCTGATATCCTGCATATCAGATATTTATATTATGATTCATAAAAGTATCAAAATTACAGTTATGAATTAGCAATGAAATAACTTTATGGTTGGGAGTCACCACAACATGAGTTATAGTATTAAAGGGTCACAGCATTGGGAAGGTTGAGACCACTGGTGTAGATGAACTTACCAATGAGACCAGAAGTAAAGTGGTTCTTTTTACTGATCCAGGTTGTCACTGGAAGATGCTCCCACATTTAGGGAGAGTCTTCCCGTTTCAAATGATCTAAGCAGACAGTATCTCCTAGTTGTGCACAGAGGCTTGCCTTTTAGTATATTTCAGGTCCAGGAAAGCGGATAAGCAAGGTTAACCATCACACCAGCCAACACAATAAAGCAAGAAAAGGAAATACAGTATAGACAACTGAAAGATTATGGCCCCTACTGATAGATTATGAAACTGGGTACACAGAAAATACAATTTAATCTACATAAAGTAACTAGAAATTAAAATTTAGCAGCACATGTATATATGTAACAAGGAAAAGAAGGTCATGAATCTCAATGAGAGCTGGGAGGTACACAGGAGGGGTCCGACAGAGGACCGATCATAAAGGGGAAAATGGTGTCATTACATTATAACGTCAAAGAAAATTGATTTTAAGTAAAAATATTTTAGCAAGGTTTTGGGAAATAAAACGAGTTTGGAAAAATTAACACATGCAGTAATGATCTTTTATGACAATCATATTGATATAAACAACTATGAAAACAATAATTTGAAAGTTATAAATGAAAATCAAGTTATATGGGCTGGAGAGATGCTTTAGAAGCTAAGTGAGCATACTGTTCTTGAGTTTAGTTCCTAGTACTTATGTCAGGCAGCTCACAATCTTCTAGGGAATTCTAGAGCCCATGTCTCTTGGCCTGCACTCCTGTACACAACCTAGACCAATGCACATGTATTCACCTAAATAAAAATACATCTTTAATATTTTGACTAAGTATTATTTTAGGAATTACTTCAGATTGTAATATAGATAATCTTCTTATAGATGGGGGGAATTGTTACCTGAAATGAAATATTTCTTTTATGGATTATAGGGTAACCTATTAATATAATGCAATTCCCATCAAACTATCAAAAAGTTTTCATAGAACTTATGCAAATTATTCTAATAATTTATATTGAAGAACAAAAGATTAAAGGGTAAGTATTTGGCAAAATAAACATGGACCCTTCAACTTCACTAACTAGAATTTATTATAAAATGCTATTGTTTGTTGTACAGTACTGACATGGGAACATACAGACAATAGAAACACACAAGCACAGAACAGAGACACACAAAGGACAGGATAGAAAACATCACAGACATGGATCCATACAGAAAGAGTGGATTTCATAAGAAATGGCATCAACACAACCAGCTGTTTATTTGAAATCTAAATTGGACAAAGCTCCTCAGTGATGCAAATTCTGCTTCCTTCCTAGAGGTGCTTTGTCTTCATCCTCCACCCTATGTGTGTTTCTCTCCATACATGACTACTTCAAAGAATTGTGCAACCTTTGAATACATGTATAATATTTGTGCAAACCAGACCAGTTTAGTGTAATTAGTGCACAATTAGAATTGCTGTTTCCTGGCTTCCAGTTGTTATTTATTTTTATAGATGGGACAGGAAACCAGGGACATCTATACTCAGGTTGGTAATGTTTACTGTGAGAATGCTAGTGATGGTCATTCTTGGGCATTGGCTGATTCTGCAAACACCACTCTTTCAGTAAACTAGCTGTGGTGGGATTGGCCAAGACTGGAGTTACTCTGATCTTCTGAGGGTCTTTTGTTTTAGCAAGATGCTGAGTTTTCAGAATACCTGTTTTTTGTTTGTTTCCTTCTGAATGTCAGGAGAGAATAATGAGAAGAATCAAAAAAAATGAGACATCCTAAATGACATTTTCAATATTTTCTGATTTTATGTTTTTTTCTTTTTTCATTTTTTTGAGCAGTTACCAAATAGTGCCTTTTTTAATTGAGTGAGATACTAGGGATACTGTTACCCTTAATTCAAGGAACTCAAAGAGCCATACTTGTATATGGGGCAAACAGCTGATGGTATTGTTTTACAGTGGAGGCAATGCCAGATATTTCATAGAGCAGAAAGCTGTTCAACCTTCTACCAGTCAGAAATTATTTGCATGTCTTTAACAACCAACAAGGAGATAAGTTATTCACAACCTCATTAGTATTTCTCCAACTCATGGGATTGAAAAGTATTCTGGGCAGAGATGAAGGTGTGTGTCCCTATAAAATCTAGTGGTCTTTTCATACTCCAGCACTCTCTTGACTGTGGTAATTGTTTTGCTTGTGTACCCTTAAATTTACCCTTACAAGCATTGAACTCTCGTTAGTCTTCCACTGGAAGCATTTGACCTTTGATGGCAACAAAATCTCTGCACTGACCCATCCGTGTTTTCTCTTCATTTGACAATTTGGCTAACATCATCACCTCCTCCTTTATGATATTTTAATGTTGAGTAGATGGATGAAGAAGGAAAGGTGGGGTGTGTATAAGATCAAAATAAACAAACACTTATGTATATTTGTTGATCTTTAAGGAAGAGCT
>CABHPH010162422.1:0-28213 GCA_902168325.1 Peromyscus nudipes | reverse complement strand
TTCCTCTCCCAACTTGTCTGCTTTGTTCTTCAGAAAATCCCAATTCTCTGTTGATTTTCTATGGTGTGACCATAGAAAATCGGGAGCTACAAAGGAGAAAAGAAAATTATAGTATTTGCCTTCTGAGACTGGTTTAATTCGGTTAACATGATTACTTTCAATTTTATCACTTTTTTTTGCAAATGGCATAACTTCATTTTGGGTTTGTAAAAAAAAAAAAAGCCATTGTGCACATGAACACTTTCCTTATCCATTGCTCTGTTGAACACCTGGTGGGTTTCATAACTCAGCTATTATGAGTAGTGCTGCAATAAACACTGACGAGCAAGTGTGTCTGTGACATGTTGACTGGAGTCCTTCTGGTGAATGTCCAGGAATAATGTAGCTACGTCATATGGAAGATCCACTTGTGGCTATTTTCATAAAACTCCATGCTGACTTCTGTAGTGGCTGGACCAGTTTGCATTCCCATTGGTAGTGTGTAAGGTTTTGTTCCATTGTTTTTGTTGTGTTTTTTTCCCACTCCTTACCAGCATTATACTTATTTGTTTTCTTAATGACTGACATTCTGACTGGGGTAAGATAGAATCTTGATATAGTTTTGATTTGCATTTCTCTGGTGGCTAATGAGGTTGAACATTTTTTCCTATGATTATTTATCTTGTATTTCATCTTTTGAAGTACCATCTGGGCATTCACTAACTGTACTTTTTCATCTTCTGTGACTTATGTTGTGGTTAATCTAAGTATCTTTGCATCTAGTAAAAGGGCCTAATCACAAAATATGAAATAAAAAGCTCTATGATGCCCTTTATTTCATTACATAACTGTGAGAGAATTCCAGGAATAATTCTGAGCTAATTCCAGTGAGTGAAAATTACTTGTGCATTAGGAGACTGAAGTCCCAGAGAGAAGATGTCAAGTCCATAAAGTTGATATTGAATTCTGTACTTCTACCAGGAACTGGGAGACAAAGAAGATTGGGAGCTAGGACTAGTGCTCTGTGAACAAACAGCAGACAGTGGAGTTTTTACCTGCCTGTGCCAGGTCACTCAGTACAGAGGCTGAGAGAGATAGGAACTTTTCCCTAAGCACCTGTCTTTCCTTCGTCATTTGTAACTTTGTGAAAATCTTTGAATATGCAGAATATAATTCTGTATGTTTAAACTAACGATCAAAACAGTAAAAGCTGTGATGAGTAATTGTAGGTGTAATTGTACAATCTGACTGGTACACAACTTGCCTGAAATGTAGATGTTAGCATTGAAATTGACCAGCCTCAATAATTTTATATATATATATATATATATATGTATATATGTATATGTATATACATACATACACATACACAAACACATATATACACACACACATATTCCATCTATCTTTTGCCTCTGGGTTTTTCATACATACATACATACATACATACATACATACATACACACACACACACACATATACATTCCATCTATCTTTTGCCTCTGGGCTTTTCCTGTTCTCTTACTTCTGTAAATCTTACTCTCATTCCATGGCTTACTGTGTAGCTGGGTGGCTCGCCCCTGATGTCCTCCTCCTTCTTTGGCTACTTCCTCCTCTTCCCTCCCAGATTTCTCCTTCTATATATTCTCCCTGCCTGACAGTCCCACCTATCCTTTCTCCTGCCTTTCTATTGACCATTCAGCTCTTTATTAGACCATCAGGTGTTTTAGACAGGCACAGTAACACAGCTTCACATAATTAAACAAATGCAACTTAAACAAAAGTGACACACTTTAAAATAATATTCCCCAGCACTTTCTAAATCATGAGAGTATGTCAGTGAGACCTGCCATGTATGGGAAATGAGGAAAGGGAGGATAGAAAACATTTGCTAATGAAGATGTTAATGGGTATAGAAGATAAGGCTACCCTTAACATTAACTAAACTCAGTCTTTGAGTAACAATAGAACATAATGGCCATGAAATATTGGTATGGTAAAGAATGGTTAAAAATAGCTATGCTGACTAAACTTAAGGAAATTACGATCATTATATAAAATAATGGATTTTTCAGTTGGACAGTTTTGACTATTATGATTGGCATTGTGATATTTTTCATAATACAAAAGCCTGAGATAATCAGGGCCTGTCACAGTAATCATGGATCTGTGTCCATTTATCTCTTATTCTCTTGGTGTTGCCCTCTTTTCTACCTGCCTCCTCAGATCTACATTGATAGCTTCCTGAACACCACACCTAGACATGTTAGGCTCCCAAGGAAGAGAGCATATCATCATACCCTCCATGTCATCAGCAGCAAGAGATTCTTAGAAGATGCCAGAAGGTGCATATTTACTGAAAAACCTTGATTTTTGTTTCTCAGAGTGGGATCACAGCCTGTGTTAAGACTTTTCCTTGGGAAACATCAACAAATGTCTATTCACCACAGAAAAGATACCTGCAACAAACCACAGAAATAATCCTACCCCAAGTCCAGCTAGGTGAAACAACTTCTTGGGGGATGAGGTCATCACTAACTGACACATACAAAGTATTGGAACAAAGTCAGATTGTTTAAGAATGAATGGGAGTAAATACATGCTGGTGTGGGAAATGAGTCTTACTCTATAATCATGCTCAGAAGCAAAATCACTTAACTGTATAAGGGACTCATGTATCTGCATCATATAAGGGACTGCAGGTAATGTGGTCCATCATCATTGCTTCACACCTAGAACTGAGCCAGGGATTCCTACACTTTACCCATCTTTATCACTCTGTGATGTATATAAGACATTTCCCTATATTTTACAATTGATAAGATTAAAGAATTTGACCAAAGTATAAATACAACCATTAATAAAGCTGATGTTTTATTTTGAGAGTGCATATATTGTGTTTTACCTTTTCTCATTTGTAAATTTTATTCTTGAGATTACAATATATTACATTTCTCCCTTTGCTTTTCTCCCTCAAACCTTCCCAGATCATGTCCATTCTCCTTCAAATTTGTGGCCTCTTTTTTCACTAATTGTTATCTCGTGCATATAAGTATATGCATATACACTACACACACACACACACACACACACACACTTCTAAATTTAACCTGATCCATCCAATATAACCTGTTCCATCCACATAATATTACTTCTATGTATGTTCTCAGGATGGACCATTTGTCACTGGACAGTCAATTGATGTGCTCTTCTCTGGGGACAGCCATCTCTCCTGATCCTCATCCTTCCTCAGTTACCTATAGTTCCTTGTGTAGGGTTGAAGTTCCCCATTCAGTTTGGCATGGCCATTGGTGTTCTTGTTCAGCTCATGTTTGGGAAGTAGTGTTGGTATAGTTTCTGATATTACTAGGAGACACAATCTCACAGCAATCTCCCTGACCCTGTGGACTTGCAGTCTTTCTGCCCTGCCTTCCACAATGTTCCCTGAGCCTTAGGTATAGATATGTTTTGTAGATGGATCCACTGGGAGTGAGCTCCACAGCTGCAATTTGATTGGTTGTAGTTTTCTGTAGTGGTCTCTATTAAAAAGAGAAGTTTCCTTGATAAGGAGGGAGTACTATACTTGTAAAAGAGAACTTAATGAAGCCATTTTCAGTCCGATCAAAGTCTCCTTTTTGTACTAAGGTCAAACAAAGTTTAAGTTTCCAAGACTCCCCCTCCCCCTTGTGTAACTAACACTGGCATCCTGTCCTGCAAAGGACAGATATATGACATCCTGTTTTGCAAGGACAAATAAAGCACATCCCATCTGTCATGACCAGAGGGGCACCTTAGATATCAGTCTAACTACATGGTGTGTGTGTGGGGGGGCAGCTAATAGAAACAAGCCGAACCACCCAGTACAAGTTCCCTAAGCCTTGATTGCTTCCTGACATCCGTGTAAGCGAACACAGATGGTTGTGACTTACACAGATGGTTTCACTTAAAAACCCTGTGAAAACTCTGAGTCAGGGACACAGTCAGCTCCGGAGTCTGTGCTGTTGTCCCTGAGGAGTCGAGTGTCTGTGCTGCCCTAAATCTTGCTTCGAGTGAACTCTTGTGTCTGCTTGGGTTATTTTGGAACCTTGGAACCAACAACATAACTTACCTGTGAGCATCAGGACAATGGCTTATAGATTGCTTTAAGGGATTATGCTGGTTCAGTAAATTAGGTGGTAGATGTGCCTCCTATTACCATGATTTCATTAGTGCTGAGACGTTAACTAGGCTTCCATCACCAGGCATGGTTTTCCTCTTACTGAGTGGGTCTAAAATAATTTTGAAATTCATTCTTTGAAAATTCCATAAATACATAGAATATATTCTAATATTATCCATCCCCACTACTTCCCTCCAACTCTCCCCTAGGACCCATTAATCAGTCTCACTTTGATTCATATACTGCACTTGTTACTGTGATTATTAATAACTCCCTAAAACCAATTTGTGCTGACTATATGCTCATGGATGTGGGGCCATCCACTGGGGCATGTGCAACCTACCAGTGATCTAAAACTGTCTGAGGATCAACTGCATGAGTCATAATGCTTCTGGCCAATGTGCCCAGCATGAGCACCTGTGTCTCTACAATGTGTACTAATGATATGCTTCTCACCACAGAGTAGTTTCACTCAGACTCTAGCAGGATGGAATCCTGAGCCATGGTCCCAGGACATCAGCCATCAGCAGTGCCAAGACAGCCACTTTTTTTTTTTTTTTGGTTTTTCAAGGCAGGTTTCTCTGTGTAGCTTTGGAGCCTGTGCTGGAACTCTCTCTGCAGACCAGGTTGGCCTCGAACTCACAGAGATCTGCCTGGCTCTGCTTCCTGAGGGCTGGAATTAAAGATATTCCTTCCAAAGATACCTTTATGTTGTAGAGTGCCTATTCTCTGTCTTTCTAATTAACATGCTACAGAGAATTTCTATTTCCTTGTATTTTGTAATGAAAATAATAGAATCATAATTTTGCATTCAACAGTAGAAGATTATGCAGTGATACAAACTGACTGGTTAATAACAAAGAAATGGAAAGGGTCCACACTCATTTGAAGATGTTTGCTTCAGAAACCTGAAAATATAATTTCCTCTCTGTTAAAAATTCAGATTTATGAGGTCAATTGCCCATCTGCACAAAAGAAGGATTGCAATTATCTGGCAGCCTGTGAGAAATGGCAGTGTTTTAAGATCTACTTTCTTCTTGATAAGTTGTTATTCTATGCATTCAGCAAGGAAATCTTGATATCTGTGGAAGTGTCACTGTGTGAGAACTTTTGGAAGGATTTTTAATTACATGTGATGTACCAGTGAATCAAACTCATCGAGCACAGAAATTTTCATGTAGGATTTATTCTCCTTACAGAGTGTTCTACAAAAATGGAATGATTTGAATTCTTAATCAGAAAGTGATTTTCTTTTTTCAGATTTTAATTAAAAATTCATTACAAAGAACTTTCAAATAAAAAAGAAACACCTGTCACCAAAACTGACCAGACCCAAAATATTTATCTTAATGAACTTCTATACAGTCAGAACAACCATTCTGAAGTGATATAATTTAAAACTGTATGTCACACTTCCCTTAGTGACTATATTCTTTATTTTCTTACAGACCACCAGAAGAAAAAGAAAGAAAGACCCATGGCAGGGTTAGAACCAAAAAAACCAATTGTTTCCACATTCATGACTGGTCCCATCACTTTGATTCATTTTTCCATATCCCCCTTTTCCTAACCCTTTCCTGTTCTATTTTCTTTTTTTCTAATGTGGATATTTTTTCATTTTTATTATTCTCTGATCTTTTATTTTAAGTACTTTTATTATTTAAAACAATTTTTAAATTTAAATATAATTTGATCATATTCTTTCCCTCCCCCAAGTTCATCCAGATCCTCTCCTCCCTACCCACCCAACTTTTCCTTCCTCAAAAAAAGGACAGCAAAACACCACAAACCTAGAAAACAAAACCGATAGACCAAAAAGAAAACAAAACCACCAAACTCTAAACAAATAAAAGCATATACATACACAACGAACAAATAACAACAAAAACAACACCTACAGAGTCCATTATTTTTGGTCAAATACTTCTGAACATAATATCTTCCCTGGAGTGATTGATATACCCGTTGCCATTCAGCTTTCACCCCAATATCTGGCTCCAGGTTTTTTATTAATAAGACCGTTCAGCAATTCGTGTTACAAGTTAGGCATGTGATTGCAAGTATCAAGATATATTCAACTTCAGAATTCAACACGTCTTATATTAACTTTAGCTTCTCCAGTATTTTCCAGTTGGGTGTAGCGAATATACAGGAAAGTTAATTAAGAAAATCTTAGGATTCCATTTTGTAGTCTTTTCATGGCAGTTGCCAGAAAATAAGTAAGGTACAATGTTCTATCCATTGTTTTGTTTTCACATTTACTATATCTTGGACAATTGATTAAAGGGAGATTATTGAAAGTTTAATTATAATGTAGCTTCATTTTTAATTGTTAGTATTCTGATAGAAAGCTTAAAATGCTATACCACACAAATAACATTAACAAAAATACCCCAAAAATGAAGAAATAAATATTTTAAGTAAGTTCTTAAACACAATTTTTGCTCTTAGGTGAAGTGTATGTTTAAATAATTATCATCTGAAGCAAGAACTATACACCAGATTACACTGGCAATGAAATGGAGGGGCGGCTGGAATTAGAACTGGCTGATTCTTCCAGAGAGATTAGGCACCAGGCTCTGAAGAGGTGTGTCTGAACAAACAGTGTAAGACTGAGCAGTGCTCTCAAGGCCGGGAAGCAGGGAGCACCTGCTCAGAGAGCACTCTGGGATGGCCTTTCTAACTGTTTCAGCAGCCACAGCAGCCCCACCCCAGAGCCAACCAGCTCAGATGCTCTTGAGTTTACATCTTCTTGTAATCAGTTGCTAACACTCCCATGCCTAGGGCACCAGTCAGGGCACCAGCCCTTGACACCATATTCTTATAGATGTCAGATGGATTCCACTTGTATTCTTGGCTGTGTATGGTCTATTTTTCCAGTAATCAAACAAAAAAAAAACTTTTTGCATACACAAAGTAATTTCACTCATCTACTTAATATCTCACAGTAGTATTGCAGCCTTACCATGAGTTAATAAAATATAAATTCTTCTCTATGGACTCTAATTCCTCTTAGCCCCATGACATCTCTTGTCACTCTAGGTCACTTTTGCCATAATCCATCAGTCTCTCCTTTGTTCCTTTTTCACTTCTCTTCATTCTGACAAGCATTCAGAGCAGACTTTCTTGTGCCTTATTCCTCTAGTAAAGTCAGTAATTGCTGAGTCTGGTAACAACCTGCTGTCATTCTAGCACTTTGAAGAGTCGGGACAATGACAAGATCAGACCCAACCTGCACTACATAGCAAGAACCTTCCAAAACAAAATAAGTCACTTCCTGAAAGAGGCTTCACTTGGAACCAAGGCAGAGCGCCCCACTGCCCCGCCCTCAATCACTGCCCATGTGCTCATTCGGTTTTCATCTTTCTCTTTCCTAGAACCTCACAAAAAGTAATCATGAATTGTGTTTCTTATCTTTGATAAATGTAGATTAACTAAAATAATATCAAATTAGGAATTGTCAACCAGGTGATGGTGGCACACGCCTTTAATCCCAGCACCTGGGAAGCAAAGGCAAGAGGATCTCTGAGTTTGAGACAAGCCTGGTCTACAGAGCTAGTTCCAGAACAGTCAGAAATATACACAGAGAAACCCTGTCTCCAAAAACCAAGATAAAGTCTTTCTGAGTCAGTTTAACCAGTGTCTCATCACTTTCTTGACTAATTAAAACTTGAACATTAAAAGTGTACATGAAACTGAGTAGGTATTCTAATCTGGTTTGTGATGTTGAGGGGAAAAGAAGCATGAATATCTTTAAAAGTTACAAAGCACATTGAAATAATTATTTCACAATTTTAAATTTATTTTTATTTTTATATGTCTATGTTTATCTACATGTTTGTCTGGGTATATGTGTCACATGAGACAGAGACAGAGACAGAGACAGAAGAGGGTATTTGATCCCACGGAGCTGGAGTTACAGGTGGTGGGGATGGTGGGAAACAAGCTCCAATCCTCTGCAGTAGCAGGAAGCACTGTTTTATATTTTATTTGTTTATTTTTCTTGTTTCCCCATTTTATTTTTTTATTAAGAGATTTTCTATTCGTTTTACATATTAACCACAGATTCCCCAGTCCTCCCTCCTCCCACCGCCCCTGGCCTTCCCCCCAACCCACCCCCCATTCCCACCTCCTTCAATGCAAAGTCTCACCTGGGGAGTCAGCGGAGCCTGGTATATTCAGTTGAAGCAGGTCCAATCTCCTCCTCCCTGCACCAAGGCTGAGCAAAGTGTCTCAGCATAGGCCCTAGGTTCCAAAAAGCCGGCTCATGCACTGAAGACAGGCCCCGGTCTCACTGCCTGGGGGCCCCCTAAACAGTTCAAGCTAAACAACTGTTTCACTTATCCAGAGGGCCTAGTCTAGTACCAAGGGGGCTCCTCAGTTCATGTGTTTCCACTACTTTGGCTAGTTGTCTCCTTACTTTTTCCAATTATGGTCTCGATATCTCTTGCTCATATAATCCCTCCTCTCTCTCACCGATTGGACTCCTGGAGCTCCACCTCAGGCTTGGCCGTGGATCTCTGCATCTGCTTCCATTAGTCACTGGATGAGAGTTCTATCGTGACAGTTAGGGTGTTCGGCCCTCCAATCACCAGAGTAGGTCAGCTCAGGTACCCTCTCAACCATTGACAGTAGTCTATAGTGGAGTTATCTTCGTGGATTCCTGGAAAGCTACCTAGCATTCTGTTTCTTCCTATTCCCATGGTGTCTTCATTTATCATGGTATCTCTTTCCTTGTTCTCCCACTCTGTTCCTGATCCAGCTAGGACCTCCCGCTCCCCTAAGCTCTCTTTCCCCCGACCCTTGTCCTCCATTGCCCCACTTCCAGTTTGCTCATGTAGATCTCATCCATTTCTCTATCGCTGGGCGATCCCTGTATCTTTCCTAGGGTCCTCTTTACTAGCTAGCCTCCCTGGAGCTGTGAGTTACAGTCTGGTTATCCTTTGCTTCACATCTAGTATCCACTTATAAGTGAATACATACCATGTTTGCCTTTCTGAGGCTGGGTTACCTCACTCAGGATGGTATTTTCTAGTTCCATCCATTTGCCTGCAAATTTCATGATGTCATTGATTTTCACTGCTAAGTAGTACTCCATTGTGTATATGTTCCACATTTTCTTTATCCATTCTTCACTTGAGGGGCATCTAGTTGTTTCCAGGTTCTGTCTATTACAAATAATGCTGCTATGAACATAGTTGAGCATGTGTCCTTGTGGTATGATTGAGCATTCCTTGGGTATATGCCCAAGAGTGGTATGGCTGGGTCTTGAGGTAGATTGATTCCCAATTTTCTGAGAATCAGCCATACTGATTTCCAAAGTGGCTGTACAAGTTTGCATTCTCACCAACAGTGTAGGAAATAAATGAAATAGAATCACATCACTTCTCCCCTCCCTTTCTTCCCTCCTTCACCTCCCTCCTTCTTTCAAACCCCTCCCACAGCCCCACAGCCCCCATTCTGAAGTTGATAACCTCTTTTTCCTTGATTATATTGGTAGCACGCACACACATACTCATATGTATTATCATGTGCATGTATGTAAATATATATAGCCACACACATATGTATTGTTACATATATATGTGTATATACATGTATGCATAACACATGTGTGACATATGTACATGTATATGTTGTTTTATGTGTGTGTGTGTGTGTGTGTGTGTGTGTGTTGTTACATAAAAGGGATAAGGCCAGGGATGAGTCCCTTTATTGGCTATCTAATGTGAAGTGTTTCATTTTGAAACCACACACAGACAAACAGCAAGCACTTTTAAACACCAAGTCATCTCTCTAGCTTCATGGTTTCTTTTTCCCTGTTTTAAATTCATCAGTTATGGAAGAGTGTGTGTGTGTCCTTCTCTGAGTGTTTCCCATTTTACTCAAATCAGTCTGGAGTGGATTTTGCTGGGTAGCATTTGCTTTGGATTGTGTGTGATCCAAATGGAAACCTGTTGGCAAGGTTTCAGATAAAGAAACAGTGTGGGAATGTTTGTTGTACTCATTTGCAGCCAATTTGGTTTGGGCCTCTCCAAGGCACACCAGGTTATCCCTGCCTACCAGCCCACTCTGCTGAAACCATGCCTCCATAATGAAATTCAGTCCAAGCTGATGGAAGAAAATAAGTTTTAACACATGCACCATCTGTGCTTTGGAATGTCAATGAGTTCCAAGCAACAGAAACTGTTCTCAAAATGAAATAAAACAAACGCAGATGCCATTAGTAAAATGAAAAAAAAAGCACCAGGAAACTCTTCAGTTTAAGACTGGTGTCATCTATATGCAGAAGTGTGTGAAGCCCTTTAAACTGATGAGTCTGCTTTTAACAATACCCATTTTCATAGAGATCAACGCTGTCCTTTCTTGGTTTATCCACATTTCATTCTGACTTCTTTGTGCTGACTTATTACTTGGCTTCCTCTTTTATTTCTTCTGGTTTGGTCAGTTTGAAATTTACTTCCTCATAGAATGGTACAGTATTGTACGTATTTGATCTTTTTTTTTTCCTATTTTCTTTCTAGCTGATTACATAAAAACATTTAATGCTACTTCAAATCATGAGCAAATGTACTAGTGAAATGGAAAGGAGATTAGGTGTAGGGAGCTCCCTACAATTAGGCATGAACTTTTCTTTTCCTGTGCACATAATATTTTACACATAGAGTATATTTTAATCTTTCTGATTATCAGTTAAGAAATCTCAAAGAGCTGCTGTGTGTAATGTGACAATATGGATAAAGCACTATGATAGGCAGAGTAATGCCTCCTCCATGATGTGGCTGCCAGACCCAAATGCCTAGAACCTCTTTTAATTCACTAGCCAAGATAGTCTTTTCTTATGTAATCAAGCCAAGGATTTTAAAAAGAGGATATTATTCTAGAGTGTCAGGATGAGACATGTGACCATCGTCTGTGTGAGCTTCACTCCTTCTGCATCACATTGAGTCTCATAGTTGAGAACAGACCTTTGCTGTTATTACCATATATTAGCCTTGTAATTGACAGCAACCTTATACATATCAATGAACTTCCAGAAAATTCTTGGAGGATCCCCTTCCCTAGTCAAGCCCCAGAATATCTATCGTGTATGCTTAAGAAAATAGACAACTATGGACCCCATAATATTTAGTTATGTATCTGTTCCAGAATTTACATTGTATGTATAACAAATTTAATTTTTATTTATTGATACATCATACATACATATCTATATTAACCTTTCTTCCCTACTCCTGTCTCTTGCAGTGAGTCTCTATTGTTTTATATACTGGAGATCAAATCCAGGGTCTTCTACATAGCTTTCCCACAGAGTTATGTCCCAAATATTATAAATTACAATGTTGATTAGAAGATAGGATCTGATTCCCAATTATTTTGTTTGGTAAACCACAGGCTCTCCTAATGCATTCATGTGGAAATGTAATATTGTATTTTAATCAGAATTTTTTGTTACATTATCGTTCATTCATTCAGATATTAAGCACTTCTGATTTTTTGAATTAATGTTTATAGGTAAAGATCGTCTAATTCATACCGTTGCTTAACTAAAGGCAATTGAGTTTTACATTTTAATGACTAATCAAATAACACAAAAAAACACTTTTCAATTATCCCATTTTTCAAAACCACATGAAGCTTCTTGTAGATCTTACCCAATTATACTTAGGAAGCCCTTGCAATCACAAGTTTAATCAGATGATTTTGCTATCCAATGTTGTCCTGAGAGGATTGTGTCTTTATCCATAGCCCAGGTACATAGCCAGTGTCATGAGAAAGTCTTTCAACTAGGACACATCTTCCACATGCATCATTTGTCCTTGTCAGTGTCTTAATATGTCCCTCTCTGCTGACCCTGTTTTCTCTGTAGACATGAATATATTTAAACAGATGAATGATAAATTAAACAAGTAAAACTGTTAGTTTTATACAGATCCTATAATCTTTCTCAATAAACCTCTACCTCATTTCCTTTATAGACAAGATGATGGAAAGACTTGTCTACCACCTTGCTTTAACTACCCTACAGCCTAGTTATATCTGATGCCACTCATTCACCAAAAAACTACCTCTAAATGCATTTAATGACAGTTATTTAACAAATTGAAATGGCATGCTTAGCCCATCATCTTAAGTGAGACTTGTTTTTTTTTTTATTGTCTCATCACATAGTTCTCCTCCTTGGGATCTAAAAGGCAATTATCTCCCAATTTTTATTACATGACAATCACTGCCATAAACTATGCACTTACAAGGTCCCAGGCCACAGATAGTTCTTGCTTTACATGATCCTGTTTAATTCTTAGTATAAATTCTCATGGCAACAGTAGTATGCTTATTTCACATGGAAAACTAGGGTTTAACCCAGGAAAGCAGCATATTTATAACTTTCTTAGTGGTAGATAACAGTTCTAACCATAGGGGCTAAAGAGTTTGTTCAGTGGATAACTGCACATGTTGCTCCTGCAGAGGACTAGATTTCAGTTTTCAGCACCAACATCTCTAACTCCAGTTCTAGGCAATCTGATATCCTCTTCTGGCCTCTACAGGCAAAATACTCATACACATAAAATAAAATAAATTTCTTACTGTGACATATTCTCATTATCCTTCCCAGTGTGGCCTCCACCCTGAGTGTTAGACCCTCCAGCCTGAATGTGAGATTCCCCCAGCTTGAGTGTGAGACCCTCCCAGCCTGAGTGTGAGACCTCCCAACCTGAGTGTGAGATCCCCAGCCTGAGTGTGAGACCTCCCAAACTGAGTATGTGACCCCCAGCCTGAGTGTGAGACCTCCCAGCCTGAGTATAAGACCTCCCAGCCTGAGTGTGAGACCTCCCAGCCTGAGTGTGAGACCTCCCAGCCTGAGTGTGAAACCCTCCCAGACTGAGTATGAGCCCCCCTACACTCTGAGTGTGAGACCCCTCAGCCTGAGTCTCACTCTGCTCCTTTACTGCTCTGCATCCTTTCATACCCACAGACATGGCTGAATGCACCAGCTTTCTACCAATGCTTCCAGATCGAACCATGATTTATCCAACTCCAACCTTGAACATGAGATCTATCGAAAACATTTGTTGAAGAATGTCTCTGAAATGTTTGAGAGGATCTCAGCTAGTGTCAAACCACATGCATTCTGTGACCCAGGACCTTGTTCTCCTGAGATAGTTTCTCATGCGAATCCTATGTCTCCCTACCTTTGTCTTTCTCAGGCTACTGGTTGATAGTCTGAGGCTATTTCATAACTACTTCAAGACTCCTCAAATTTGCTCCTATTTACCTTATAGACTCGCCGATCATCCCTTATTCTATGGCAAAGAAATCCAGGTTCCAGCATTTGAGTTAACTTGGTCAGCAGTTACAGGCCTTCCTTTCCCCACTGGGAAGCCTCCATTGAATTATCAGTTAAGGAAAAAAATGCACAATTATATTTGACATGTACCTACCATTTTCCCCATGCATAATGTAGCTGAGTAAGCCAGCTGTTTTAATACAAAAACAGGGTGGAACTTTCAGCAGTGCCATTGTACAGATAAGGAAATGGAAGCCTAATGGGAAGCACACAGCTATTTCAGGGGGCATGCACTTTCATCCAGATGATTTTGTTCTGTCCCCTACCTTCATCTCTGACCTAACTGACCTCCAATATAGAGTTCTGCAGTTCTGCAGTTCTGCCTACCTTCATGGAAAGTTTATAGAGGGAAGACCTTGACAGAACACATTGGTTGCTCTGCACTTAGCTTTGCCATTTAGATGCTGTCTGATTTTTCACTTTTCTTTCTGTGCTTCCATTTCTTTTCCCATGGCAAAACCTCTAAGATATCCTCCAATATCAGTTTCAGAAGCATCTGACTCCAGAATATTCCCTTCAAAACTCCATGAAGCCATCTGTTTCAGTGGGTCCAAGAAGTTGAGGAAACAGGGTATGTGCCATTTTTTACAAATGCTCTTGAAAACACTACTGGCAACTTCAGATTTATTTTGTCTGTTTTCTTTTTGAGTGACAGAGTATGGACATGGTGAGGAAGCACAGCAAGGCCTTGCAAGTGGAGGCAGAGTGATATGAGAAGAAATCTCTGCTCATAGCAATCTGTGCAGGAGTCAGTTACCCAGCTCCCTGCCTTCATGTTTGATTAAACAGGAATGCCCTAGCAGGTTGAGTCACTAGTCAATGTTCAGCACATTTCCAGGCTTGCCGATAATTATTCAATATGTAGGGTGTGTGTGTGTGTGTGTGTGTGTGTGTGTGTGTGTGTGTGTGTGTGTCTTTCATTCTGTTTGTTTTTTGATTTTCTTCCTCTTTCAGTCTTTAAATTGATGTTCAAGAAATAGATTGACAAGCTGGAAATCCAAAACATAATATTTGAAACATTGAAGTGGAAGGAAGGACTATGAAGGTTTGAGAAATTGTGTCTCTGTTGTGTTTGTATTTTAGAAGTGCATGCTTACATTTATCCACTCCTGCCCTTTGAAGCCCCTACCTGCCTTTCATTCCCCAACACAACAAATAATCTTACAGTGCCCGTGACCACACTCTGCCATTCTCTCCAAATTCCCATAAAAATGCTATGAACAAGTAGAATTCTTATTGGAGTTGGTAGTTATGGTCATATGTTATATATGCATGTAGAAACACATTTACATCATTGGTTTGATGATTAATATTTTTATATCACTGTAAATCTTGACAGGTTTTATGGTTCCTATTTGATATTCCCTCTATTCTTAACTGATAATGGCTGTGTCATGCTATTGTGTGTGAAAGGTATTTTTACATATATGAAATTTTGCAGATACGAAATTTATCCCTTCTATTCCACTTAAATCTTTGTAAAAAGTCAGCTGTGCTGTCTCTGGACATCTGCTACTGTGATTTATTTTTATGCTGTGTACATTCTATCTGTTGAAGTTTTAGAATTTTTTTTGCTTTTTGTTATCCTAAATTTTGCAACAAATCATCAAATGTGCTCTTTATCCTGGGGGCAAGTGTGGTCCAGGAGTTCAGAACATAGATCCTTGACTCCTATATCTGCCATTTGTTGGTGGACCATTGGCATGCAACCTAACATCTTGGTAATTCAATTTCCCCATTTGGGAAATTGGAATACTAATTTTGAGGTGGTTTAATATTGTAATATAGTCATGAACCTATACTTCTAAAGCCTGGCATGGTTCTGAACCCCTCCTTAATCGACTTTCAAGTTCCTCATATTATACTTAAGATTTCCAACCTGTCAGTCCACTTCCAAGCACCAGTTCAATGAGTAAAAGAGGAATGATATCAGAAGAAAAATTGTGGGATATTTTGTTTGTGCTCTAACAAATAAAGCTTACCTGGAGATCAGAGTACAGAGCGAGCCACTAGTTAACCATAGAGGCCAGGCAGTGGTGGCACACACCTTCAGTCCCAGTGGCTGGGATCTCATGCCGTTGATCCCAGTACTTGAGAGGCACACACCTTTATACCTAGTACCAGGGAAAAGGAAACAGGGGGTGATAAGGCATGCAAAGACAGGAACTCACCCCATTTTGGTCTGAGAAGTCATGGAGGTCAGAGGTGACTTTGGCTAGCTACTTTGTTTCCCTGATCTTTCAGGTTCACCTTTGATATCTGACTCCAGGTTTTTATTATTAAGACCAATTAGAGTTTGCACTACAAAAAAGATCTTCACAGAAAATATACATTTGGTTTGAATTCTAGAGTTTAAAGGGGGGTATAAATGGATCTCTTTCCTTATAGTAAAAGTACAGTTTGGAAACACAGAAGTTCTACTTTTCCAATAAAAATGTAAAGCGTCAAGCATGCTTTCAAAAGATAATTTTTAATGAGATTTTCTAACTTTTTTTTGGAAGAGAGGCTTTGAGACAGGGTGTGTAGTGCTGGCTGTCCTGGAACTGTCTCTGTAGACCAGGCTGGCCTTGAACTCAAAGATCCATGTGTCTTTGCCTCCTGAGTACTGAGATTAAAGGTGTGCACCACCACCACCACCACCACCACCACCACCACCACCACCACCACCACCAGGCTGCAAGAGATAAATTTTATTTTTGCTCATTTTACTACAATCTCAACTGTGCTTACCACGAGAGTGATAGTTATGAGGTCACATATGGCAATACCTTAGAACACTAACATGTTCAGTCCCCATGCTCACAGGTTTAAGCACACTCTATTCTTAGAGCAAATATTTTTACAATTCTAGGGTCCAGTCTTCCACAGGACTCCCCGAGAGGGCACTTGTCCTCCAGGGCCTGCCACATATTTGTCAGTGATGAAGCACAGTCATTGAGAGCTCAGATTACTTCAAGCATTCATAGCATTCCAAATGCACATGATTCAAGACAGTGAAATAACAATGCAGAGTCATGGTTGCAATTTCCACCATCAATCACATGATTTCATATTTCATCAAAGAAGGAAACCTATACAGTTACAGTCCAAAGACCACAGGGCACAGTAATGTAAACAAAACTTTTCTGTTCAGTAATTCATGAGCTTAGATTCATTTTGTTAGAATTAAAATATCTTAATGTTCATATTATTTGCCTGCTGATAGCTTCATTATTATAAAAAGAACTTTTAGGTAGTCATGTTTGTATTTAATTAAATCACAATTGATTTAAATCTATTTCCCTTTGTTGCAGAACTGTAAAAGCTGTCTGTTCTACCATTTCATCTACAGTAACTGACAGAATTCAGGTTTCCCTGCCTGACGCAATAGTTGTGAACTTTAATACATTTCAGAACCACCTCGAGGGCTCTTTCAGGGCACAGTGCTGGCCCAGCCCTGGCCTTCTCATTCAGTCAGCTGATTTGCATCTTAGCTGCCTGACAGATGTGGGTACCATTGTTCCAGGAACCCAAGTTTGAAAAATTGCTAGTTCAGATTCTAAAATATTTATGGGCCCCTGGAAATCATTGAGATTTCCTCCATTAGGTTTTTTCCTGGAGAAGTTTACAGATTATGTAACACTATGAAATCAAAAAGTTGCTTTCATGCTAGACCCAAAGTTATCAGGTGCATGGCTTTGCTTCACTCTCTTCTTATAGCTGTCTCTATGCATCCCAGCCATGCCTGAGCAGTGTATTAATTTTCCTCTAATCATCTCTTGAGTCTTGCCAGATTAACTTTTATTAAAGTAGATAAGCCTTGGGAATCTCAGTCCACAAACTAATTTTGGAAAGTTTAACTTTCTCCACTGTCTATAGTTTGACTTATTTCCCATTTCAACTCCCATGACACTTATTCAATGGGATATTAAAAACTACCCTGCCCTCTAACCTCTACCTCAGCTGCACCCAAGTTCACAGTAGCTATCAAGGTGACAAGAAGCATTGGAGAAGACTCTCCTGGATTACACTGTTGACATTAAGACTTGTCAAATAACACGTTTCTTAGCTGCTAATATCCACAAGTCATTGCACTTCATTGTTTCTAGTCTCTTTTGATCCAGTGTTTGTGACCATTGATTAGATTGTCACAATACATTAGAAAACACTGTCTCTGTGGATCTATGGAATTGCACCAAAGACAAACATAAATCTACACACCTGTGGACACCTGAATTTCAACAAAGAAGTCAAAACTATATAACGGAAAGAAGAAAGCATCTTCAACAAATGGTGCTGATCTAACTGGATGTCAGCATGTAGAAGAATGCAAATAGATCCATATCTATCACCCTGCACAAAACTCAAGTCCAAGTGGATCAAAGACCTCAACATAAATCCAGATACACTGAAATTGATAGAAGAGAAAGTGGGAAGTAATCTGGAATGTATTGGCACAGGAGAAAGCTTCCTGAACAGAACACCAATAGCACTGGCACTAAGATCGACAATTAATAAATGGGACCTCATGATATTGAAAAATGTCTGTACGGCAAGGATATCATCAATAGGACAATTTGGCAGCCTACAAAATGGAAAATATCTTCATCAACCCCAAACTGGCAGAGAGCTGATTTCCAAAATATATAAAGAACTCAAGAAACTAGATACCAGCAAACCAAATAATCCAATTTAAAAAATGGGGTACAGATCTAAACAGAGAATTATCAACAAAAGAATCTCAAATAGCCAAGAAATACTTAAGGAGATGTTCAACATCCTGAGCCATCATGGAAATGCAAATCAAAATGACTCTGAGATTCTATCTTACACCTGTCAAAATGGCCAAGATCAAAAATACAAGTGACAGCTCATGCTGGAGAGGATGTGGAGCAAAGGGAACACTCCTGCATCAGTGATGGGAGTGCAAACTTGTACAGCTATCTTGGAAGTCAGTGTGGCAGTTTCTCAGAAAACTGGGAATCAATCTACCACAAGACCCAGCTATACCACTATTGGGCACATGCCCAAAGGATGCTCAATCATACCACAAGGACACTTGCTCAACTATATTCATAGCAGCTTTATTTGTAATAGACAGAACCTGGGAACAACCTAGACACCCCTCTACTGAAGAATGTATAAAGAAAATATGGTACATTTACACGATGGAGTATTACTTAGCTGCTAAAAACAAGGACAACAGGAAATCTGAAGGCAAATGGATGAAACTAGAAAAACTCATCCTGAGTGAGGTAAACCAGACTGAGAAACCCACTGATGAGTGGTATGTACTCACTCATAAGTGGATACTAGCTGTAAAATAAAAAATAACACAAACCCAGAGAGACAAGGTAACAAGGAGAGTTCATTGGGGGACTCCCAGATCTGCCTGGGAAGGGGAAATAGAGGAGATTTCTTGAGTAGACTGAGGGCAGACGTGGACGGGAACATAAGAGATCAGATTGAGTTGGAAGGGAGCAGAAAGGAAGAGTACTACTGGAAAGCAGAACATTCTGGGATCAGGTAAACACCTGGCACAAGGGAATCTCCCAGTAATCTACAAGGATTACCCCAGCTAAGGCTCCTATCAATAGTGGATACATAGCCTGAACTGACCATCTCCAGCCCAAATGTAATCTCATCCACCAACTGATGAAAACAGATGCAGACCCACAGCCAAACATTAGGCAGAGTTCAGGTAGTCCTGTAGAAGAGGTGGAGAAAGGAATGTAGGAGCCAGAGACATCAAGAACACCACAAGAAAACTCACAGAATCAATTGTCATGGGCTCATAGGAGCTTACAAAGACTGACCTGACAACCAGAGAGCCTGCATGGGACTGACCTAGGCATGCTGCATATATGTGACAATTGTTTAGCTTGGTCTTCCTGTGGGACTCCTAACAGTGGGAGCAGGGGCTGTCTCTGACTCTTTCACTGACTTTTGGGACCCTACTCTTGATACTAGGTTCACTTGCCCAGACTTCATATGTGGGGAAGTTCTTAGTCTTACTGCAACTCGATATGCCATGTTTTGTTGATATTCATGGGAGGCCCACCCTTTTCTGAGTAGAAAAAGAGGAGAGGAGGTGGGGGGGGTAGAAACTGGGAGGAGAGGAGGGAGGGGAAACTGTGGCTGTGATGTAAAATAAATAAATAAATGAATTTATTAAAGAAGGAAAAAAGAAAACAGTGTCTCATTGCACTTAGACAAAAAATATTGGAAGGCTGTGTTAGGTACATCTGCCTAGCTGCAGTCTGGTTGCTACTTCTGTTCTGGAATATTCATTAATATATTTTTGATATTTTGCTATCTGAGAATTGAACTTTACCATGCTAGGCAAGCTGCTCTATTACAGGTGTTTGTTTTCTTTTCTTTTATAAATTTCTTGAGATATATATCTCAAGTTGCTTGTGATGGATAGGATGTAGTCTTTCTCCTTTCAAAAGACCTGAAGTAGAGGCAAGGAGCAAGACCATCTTCCCCAGAGATAGGATGTGTATACAGCTTCAAGTGTAGGGAACCACTGGCTTTGTTTGTCATGAATTTTTACTAAATTACTGTCCATGTTTCATAGCTACAAAAGCCTGTTCTGTGTTTTCTACCATCAAATCTACCTGCCTGACTTGCACTGTAGGGAAAGATGTTTTTTAAACTCATGATAAATCAAACCTAGTGGTGCTGGAGGAATGGATCAGCAGTGAAGACCACTCAGCTGTGAAGACCCAGGTTATGTTACCTTCTGTAAATCCAATTCCAGGTGATGTCCTTTCTTGACCTCTGTTGCATCACACATCCATGTTCTGCACATATACACATGCAAGCAAAGCACCCATACACATAAAAATGAATGAATATTAAAAAATAAAACCTAGTCTCTCAATGTGTTAATGCAGTGATTAGGCTGGGCAGATAGGGGCTGCCTCACTCTGTTCCATCCAAGGAGATAGACTGGTTCCTCTCAGAGTTCTGTTTCCAGTTCCTTTTCCCAGTGGCACAGATTGGCATATTGTATTGTAAATTTTGAATAAGACAGAGAATATAGACATTTCTTACCAGAGGAATCTAAGAATCTTTCCAGAGGAGAAGATGAATCACAGGGTTTCATTTTCCAGAGGGGAATGGATGGTTAGAAATGTCAAGTAATGGCCCAGGTGTGGTGGAACTACGTGCTTATGTAAAAGGGTTTTGGAAACATATGAGTGCCTTTCCTTGGAGTCACCTTCCAATGGCTTCTTTGAACAATGACAAGGGGGGGATATCAGGGCACTCAATCCATGCAACTCCATGTTACAGTTCGACCACCCTCTCTGGGAAGTCAGGGGAAGGTCCTGAAACTTAGCTAGTAATAAAGAACTTTTGGGAAATGCCTATTTAAAAAATTAAGGAGTGATGTGTGAATAAAAGCAGGATTGGAGGACTCACACCCTCAGTCCAAATTCTGTTATAACTCAGTTCTCCAGAGCCTGGCTAATGCCTGGTCCCTCGTGGCTTGCTTCTGCCCAGCTCTCAGTCCACCTCCAGGCCTCTCTGAGGAGCCTATTTTGACTTCTGTGACAAATGAAGAACTGTAAAGAACAAAGAGAAGAAAGATGATGGAGTAGGATAAAATTGGTCTTTTTCATCAGACTTTTTTGTACTGACAGTTCCCAAATAATTACATGGAGACTTACCATTAATTATGAAAGCTTGGCTTTTATCTTAGGCTCGTTCCCAACTAGCTCTGATAACTTAAACTAACCTGTTTCTATTAATCTACATTCTGCCATGTGACTCTTTACTGCTCCTGCATTCTCTATGCCCAAATCCCTCCATGTCTTGCTGGCTTCTCCTGCACACCTAGATTCATCCTGAGTCCCTCTCTCTCCCTGGAAGTTTTGCCTTTTCTCTCCTGCCTAGCTATTGGCCATTTGGCTCTTTATTCAACCAAACAGAAGACACCTTGGCAAAGACACATCTTCACAGTGTACAAAAGATTATGCCACAGCAATGAGTTTTTCTGTCTTTCCTATAATGCTTTAGTTTTCCATTGATTTAATGTGATTTTTCTAATAAAGTATGTATCTTTATCTCATAGAGTATTTGCCGTTCACGAAATATGCCTGGAAATTTTAGTGAAAAAAGGGAAAAAGAAACATTTTAGAAAAATCTCAATCACTATTTATGAATTTATAACGAGAGATGGTCTATGCTAATATGCTGAATTTCTGTAAAATTTTCTATGATAACCTCCATTTTATGAATATGAATATTTGTATAATTACGTATATCTATATATCATATATCCATACATAAATGTACATGAGAGAGAGTAATTTTAGTCAATGGCAGCCCTTCTTAGATGCTTTTCTGCTAACATCAATATATCTCAATGCAATGCTCACATTTTCTGTTTAATTTCTACTGCACATAAATTATTAACAGTTAATTAGATACATCTTACAGTCATTTCATTTTTGTTCCATATCTTTATTTCTATCACATTATATTACTTCCATGCCAATACCTACATATTAATATTTCATAACCACATTTGACACATTATGCCAGTTTTAAGGTTAATCTAATAGTTAATATTTTACGTTTAAAACAATAAATCTTTTTTTTAATAAAACAGTATGTTTCAATACTCTGTCAGCTCATTCTTTATACAGTGTGAAAGACAAAAGATGATGAGAACAATAATCAATTTGACTTCAGAAAGAAGTTTTATACGTCACGAGTATAACCACATACAAATACAAACAATTACAAATAGACAAACTACATAAAATTTTGCCCTTGGTATTCCTGAAATTTGTAAAAATGTATTCGCAAATTACTTGCTCTGCTTTGCTCCGCATGTGATTTTGATTTAGTTGTGGTCTTCTAGAGACAAAGAGTACAGCAGAAGGCGTGGGTGTGTTGCCAACACTTCAACATAAACAGACGGCCATTTCCATCTGGGCTGAGTTTGGAGTCTCTCTTGAGCCGTCACTCTGGGGGAAACTAGCTGCCTTGTTTTGAGAATATTGCAGCAGGTTTTGCAAAAGACACATGACAGGTAACTGAAGTCTTCTGTCAAGACCCATCCAGGAATTCAGGCTGCCAAAATCCATGCCAGGCATCCGGTAAGCGAGTCACTATTCATCATGGGGCCTTTGGAAGAGACAGTATTCCTGATTAACCATTAGACTGTGTTTCATCAGAAATCTTGTTTTTTTTTTTATTTTATAACTTACGAAGATGTGTGATATTGCTGCTGAGAATGAGGGTAATTAACTGGACAGAAACTGATAATTGACACAGTACCTTCAATTAAATGTTAGCAGAAATTTCCACTTGTGAAAAACAATTCAAAAAGGAGTAAATAATTTAAATTACATTTTCCTTGAGAATAAAGGTGATTAGGGAACAAGCCTACAAGATTTATTAAATGATCATTAATAGCAATATGCAAATTAAGAGTAAAAACATCTTGAAAGATATGATCAAAGCTACTCCAAGAAGAAGCTGACAACCAAAATAACCTTGAGTCTATTAAGAAAATGAATTCATAAAGAAAAATTTCCCCAAAAGTGAACTTCCCAAGCCCAGAAGGATTTGCTGATAATGGTAACTTTTTTAGATTTATGTATGGTGAATGTTCATAGCCTAAAGTGTATTATCTTAACCACTTTCTGAACTCAGACACTTCCACACTCTTGGGAAATACTACCACCAGAATGTTTTTCGTATTCTATAACTCCATACATCTCAATCACTAAGTTGCATTCCCCAAACACCAGCTCAGAGGAAAACACCTGCTGCTTCTGTCTGTCTGTGTTTGACTACTTCGTGCACCTCACACAAAGGAATCATGCAGCGTTTGTGATGTTGCTCCTACCTTATTTCATGTAGAATAATGTCTTCGAAGCTCATCCTCTATGTGCTATATGCCAGATTTAATTACCTCAGAAGGGCTAAAGAGTGTTACATTGTATGCACGTATTATTTTGTTTCTCTGTCTTGGGATGGATACTTTGGTTTCTTCAGCTCCAAAAAAAAAATGTTTTTAATAATTTTGTTATGGGTGCACTATAAAAATGGCTCTTTGAATCCATATTCCCAGAAGTAGAATTGCTGGATCTTAAGATGATTCTTTCTTCTGTTGCCTGAAAAATCATAATGTTCTTTTCCAAGCCACCGCATCATTTACATTTCAATGACAGGGCACAAGAATCCATGTTCTCCATATCCTTACAACGCGTTGATTTTCCATTTTCTTGCTGTTTTATCTGCAGTGAGGATTCATTTTTATCCTTTTGTGTGCTTATAGTAGTTCACATGAGGTGTGCTATAGGGAATGTGGCTTCAGTTTTCCTAACATTTGTGATTGTGAGCATCTTCCCAGGTCTTTCTTTTTTAATGTCTACCTGCTCTGAGGAAAAGCAGATTCATACCACCTGGTTGTTCACTGTTACTTCATTCTTATTATTGAACAGTGAAGCGTCTTTATATGTTTTAGCTACTAATCTTTATCAGGTAACACAATTCCTAAATGTCTTCTTCTTTACCATGTTCTGTTCCTATACTGCATTCATAGTACCTTTTGATGCATCAATGGTTGAAAGTTCATTGATCGTTTCCTAATATTCTTTTCATTGACTGTTGTTTGGGAATTAAATGGGAGAACTCAAATTAAATGCCTTACCCTAGTGCTTTATATTTCTAATTTTTATTTCTACCATTTAAACTTTTAATTGATTTTTAGTTACTTTCTGTATTTGATGAACTGTAAGCATCTAGCCATATTTTTGATATATTTTGATATGTTATCATTTAATTTTCATTTTGTCAAGATGTTTCCTAATTTTCCTTGTACTTTCAATTTTTATCTATAATTTTAATTTTCAAGTATGTGTTGGTCTTTCTCTTTCTTTTCTGTCAATTTATAGTTCTGTTCCATTTTGATCAGAGAATATACTTTGTGTAATATAGCAGCTACTTTTATTGTTCTAGTAATAAATAAAACTTGGGAGTCAGATAATAGGGTATAAACCTAATAGATACACAAAGCAATGGAAAAATGATCAGCAGACTCTCCTCCCTCTCTTCCCAGATCAAAATTTCTCAAATCTTTCCAAGCCCCTGCTTATTTCTTTCTGAGTCTCACTATTCTCTTCTGGGTCTGATAAAAAAAAACTCTATCGTTTATTCCCGCCAGATGAATGTGGACTCCCCCATCTGAATCAAGGTTTAACTCCATTGGTAGTGTCAGAGTGACAGAGCAAACAAATCTCCTGCAACAGTGTGATTTAATGCACAAATAAGTACTTACATTCCATCCCGGGGAATTTTCATGAATGGCTGAGAATATTTATTATTATTATTATTATCCACTAGCCCTTACAAACATTAGAGAAGATGACACTTTGGGTTTCTCTTTAACTTATTTTAAAACTTTATTTATGAGTTCATTGTAGCTATGATGTCAAAACTAGATAAATCACTGCTGTTTCAAAGGTCTAATATGGCCACTATATTAACATACGATTAAAGAAAACAGACTGATCATTTCGATAAGATCGGATTAAAAACCTTTTGTGATGGCTATTTTTGGTTGTCAACTTGCCTGTATCTGGAATGAACTGTAATCTAGAAATGGAGAACACACTTGTGATCCGGATTTTGAAGTAACATGCCTTTGATCCCAATCTTGAGGCAGAAAGATACATTCAGACCTGGAGCCTGGAAGGCACACCTTTTATCTGGGCCACACCTTCTGCTGGAAGCCTATATAAGGACAATGGAAGAAGGAAGTGTTCCTTCTTCACCTGCTTGCCCTCACCTTGTCACCATATCCATTCCTTCACTGGCATTGGAGCCGACTTCTTTGAGATATCAGCATATACAGAAGACCAGCTGTGATATCCAACCTCATGGGACACTGCAGCCTATAACTCATTTCAATAAATTCCTATGCATATTTGTGTTTAGAGAGTGAGAGAGAGATTCATTCCATAAATTCTGTGACTCTTGAGAACTCTGGCTAATACATCGTTAATAATGTTTTTGATTTTTATAAAAGCCACAAACAAAAAATCTATTAGCGTCACATTCAATAGAGCAAATACCAGATGCCATCACCCCTCAGCAAATAATCATGCCAAGTTTGCCCCCTTATTGCATATCCATATTACATTGCACATTTGAGCAAGTGAACAAGTTAATAAAAAAATATATAATTCGTCAATGAAAATGAAAAGAAAGATGTAAAACTACCTTTAATCTCAAGTGCTGCATTTTAATGTGGAATACCTAGTGTCTGAAGAATATGCCAGAACACATAAGAAAATTTAGGCGGTTTCATTAATAAAGGCTAATGTTATGTAACTTAATTGTACTTCCTTACACAAGTGAAGGAGACATCAAAACAGCTTAAAATGTGTCAGCATACAACAGCACTGAAAAAGTATAAATATTTGACAGTACTCCCTCCCTCCTCTCCTCCCAGACCTCCCCACCCCCTCAGCCCACTCCCACCCCTGCCACCCCCCTACTGCCTCTCCCCTCCCATCCACTCCTCCATTTCTGTTCAGGAAAGAGCAAAGCTCCCATGGATATCATCAAAACATGGCATTTCAAGTTGAGGTAAGACTAAACACCTCCCCTTGTATTAAGACTGGGCAAGGTAACCAAGTATGAGGAATAGGGTCCTAAAAGCCAGCAAAAGAGTTAGAGGCAGCCCCTGCTCCTACAGTTAGGACTTCCAAAAGAAGACAAGCCAGGTCAGTCCCATGCCGGCTCCCTGGTTGTAGATTCAATCTCTGCAAGCCCCTATGAGCCTAGGTTAGTTGACTGTGTGAGCCTGCCCTTGGTTTCCTTGACCCCTCTTGCTCCTACAATCCTTCCTCCCTCTCTTCAGCAGGATTCCCCAAGCTCAGCCTAATGTTTGACTGTGGGTCTCTGAAATTGTTTCCATCAGTTGCTGGGAGAAGTCTCTCTGATGACAATTGGGCTTGGCACAAATCTATAAGTATAGCAGAATACCTTTAGGCATCATAACATTGACTTTTTTTTTCCAATCATGTTTATTTCTATCCTAGGTTTCTGGGCTATCCATCCTCTGGGGACTGGCATTCCAGGCAGTGTCGGGGGTAGGCTCCCTCTTGTGGCATGGGTCTCAGGCAAAGTCATTTGTTGGCCAAGGTGTATTTAACATTGCTTATAATGTATATCCAAAATACAAACAGACAGACAAGGAACCGTGCTAAGGGAGCCAGAATAGTCTGAGCTGGGTCAGCTTGGCTTAACTCTGCTATACTAAACATAAAAGTATGAGCTCCCTCGCCTGAGAAAATCGCTTTAACAACTTGAAACTCCAATTTTGTTCCATTAAAAATATTATTACATCATTAAAATTTCATTTCAAAAAACTTAGATGGCATCTATTTGGGTATATGGATTCAAATCCTTAGCCAGCTGAGGGATGGATAAGGAAAGGTAAGATTTGTTCCATAACATTTTTCATGGGAAACATGGCAAATAATTTCTTCTTATTCTTTCACTTTTCACAATAGCCCTGTAGGACAACTATCACAATATTCGCTTTACAGATAATGAAATTACTCATAGAAAGATTAGCTAAGTTTGTGGATCATAAATTTATAAATGGTAGAGGTAAGCTTTGAACACACCTATTCCTGATGCTGCACACATTTGCTTCTATTCAGAGGTCTTGGACCTGACCAAAGGTTAAAACAGCTAGAACTTGGAACACCATAATATTCAATGAAATGACTATGTGAATTAGCATGTGAAGCTTGAATGGCTTGAGAAAAACATTGGGAATTGGGTTCTCAGTGTTTCAGTCCTTAGGGTTTTCTTAATTAATTTTGTAACCTTGAGCAAGGCATATACCAACCAGGTTTTCAGCTCCCTCACCTGTGAAATTAGGTGCTTAACCTAGATGTTCTCTGAGTCAAGTCACTCTTTACTACAGTTATGAGTTTGTGGTTCGAAAGCAAAACTGCCATATAAAGTCTTGGTGATATATGTGTAGAAGTCATAAAAATACACACTTCCCAGAATTTATCAGAATCAGTTCAAGCATGCAGCATATACTTTCCCATATTGGCAAGGAAATACAAAGGGGTCAGGAATGATAAATCAAGAAGAAATGCAAAAAAAGAAACAAAATTAAACAGAAGTGTTAAAATGAGGATACTATCCCAAAGCATTTTTTGTGATTCTAAAAAATATAAAATGAGAGACCAGGGATGGCGAGATGGCTTGGCTGTTAAGAGCACTTAATGCTTTTGCAGAGGAACCAGATTTAGCACTCAGCAGCACCCACATGGTGGATCACAGCTATCTGTAACTCTGGTTCCAGGGAATTCATTGCCCTCTCCTGGCCTCCATGGGCACCTGCACGTAAATGGTATACCTTAACTCATGCAGGCACACAACAATACACAAAAATTTTAAAAGCAATTGAAAGGGTTTTTTTTTTTAATGACAAACTAGAATGCTCTGGATGCTCCTGAGCAAATAGATGTTATTCTTTGCTGTCTTTGATGACCTTGAACTTTCTACTCTCACACTCTCATCTGAAAAAAGTAATCAGAATGAAAATGTTTCTTTAAGATTCCAAGGGAGAAAATTATATTTGCCTTTATATTTGTAAATGAGTGTGAGCCATTTTTAGGTTCTCCACAGGCAGCCTCCCTTAGTGAGAAGTATTTGTAAATGAATTCAAGAAAGGAAGAGTAATATATATATAT